>JAADVE010000443.1:0-18779 GCA_023334595.1 Pythium utonaiense
CGTCGTGTCAGGTTAGGGTTGTGGATTGCGGCTTGTTATCAGACGCGTGTTCATTAGTACCACCGGGGATTCTATTATTATGTATCATGCGACATGTGAGAATCCCATCATCCACCGTCTCGACAATCGTGACGTGGAGCTCCCCAGCCACGCGGTGCTTTGTTTCGTGTCAGCCACTGACAGCCGCGGGTCAGTCGACGAAGCTGAGTCGACACACCGATGTGTTGTACTCTGTGTAAGCAGGATCGTGTGGAGGTTTCTGCAGGAGCCCAACGTGCTACCAGTCTCGGCGTGTGCCGGTGTAGATTGGTTGGTAGGATCAGTGATTCTCCTGGTATTCTGTATGCAAATCTACGGGTGTAGTGGCCGCTCACGACGAGGCGGACACGTCACGTTACTAGTGTAGGGTGTACTGTAGCTCTTAGCTCTGGCTGCCACCGAAGTTGAACTGCATGGCGCCTTCGACTGGCTGGAAACTCACTTGGGCTTGGGCTCCTTCGCCCACCACTGCCGGACCCGTCAGGGCAGCATCACCGTCCTCTTCATGGTCCTCCGTGAACCACTTGTCCATCATTTGGGACGCTGCACTGCTCACCTCTGGATTCGGGTCGTAGCACAGCTCTTCAATGCGCTCAAGGCAACCACTTTCCTCCACTGAAACACGGCCATCGTCCTGGGTCTTCTGGAGCAGAGCTTCAATGGCCTCGAGAATCACAAGCTCGACCATTGGGTCTTCCCATTCCTCTAGGAGAGGACAGAACGACTGAAGCACACCCATTCGAACCATCTCACGGATGTAATCGGCTTCCGCCTGAACAATCACGTTACAGATGGCCCACGTAGCCTCGCGCTTGACACCGAACTCGGCCCAGGCCACTTGCTCGAGCAGGCTCGGCACAACTCCCGGCGCCTGGATGAGCGCCAAGACTTGCTCAGCCTGACCACCCGCAATGTTTGAGAGCATCCAACACGCTTCTTCGCGCACTGCGCGACTAGTGTTGGTCATCACGCTCGGCATGACTTCCAGCAAACGAGCTTCAATCACAGCCTGGGAGAACACCACGTCGGCAGACACGATGTTGCCCAGCAGTCGAAGGATTGGGGCGAGAATAATGCTGCTCTGCGAAATGTAGAGCAGCTCTACGAGCCGAAGGCACAGTCCGCTCTGGATCAAGCCAGCCACGATGTCTCGGTCCTCGACACTGAGCTCAACGAGAACCCAGCAGCTATCGCACAGCGTGAGCACCTTCTCATCAAGGTTTTCCTCTTCCTCCTCATCTTCGAGGTCTTCATCGTCGCCGATGGCTTCATCCACGACCTGCATAGGACGCAGCGATGCTCGCGGCACTTGGAACACCATGTTCTCACCCGTTTCGAAGTTGACGTCCACGTCCATGACTTCCACAGTCGCTTCGTCGACCTCCCGGATGAAACGAACGACCGCAATGTCGTTCGGGGCTGGCTTGCCTGTGGGAATCTCGAATATCCGCCACGGGGCGATCGTCGGCGACGGCTTGAACACTACAGAGCCATCCGCTTGGCCATTCGCAGTCGCAAAGCTGTGCACTTTTTCACTCGCTAGCTGGACAATGATGCTCGGCAGTGTCTCGAGAAGCTCCCGCTTCGTGTCGTCTGGCAGAGCTCCCGTCTGCTTGATCGCGTCGGGGTACTCGACGAGGTTACGCAAGAGCCATACAGCAGCACGTCGCAGTGCAGGCGTCGACATGCGAATATGAGGCAGCACGTGCGCGATCGGACACGCCTTGAGCACGACCTCACAGCACTCGGCCGACTCGGACGCCACATTGCCCAGACACCACGCCGCCTGGATCTGCAGCTCCGAGATGCCGGACTGGAAGAGCTGCACAAGCTTTGGCACTGCGCCCGACTGGATCACGACACTCGCCTTGTCCATGGACGCAATGAACCGCAGTGCAAACGCCGCGTCCGACTGCAGCTGCATCGCGGCCGCGTCCTTGATGTCTTCATTCAAGATCGCCACAAACCACGGCAGCGCCGCGATGATCGTCTGCCACAGCCCGACGTGCTGCGAGTCCTGCGAGTCGAACAGCGGGGGCACGCCGCTCGAGAGCAAGTACACGAAGCCGCGCATCGATCGCTGGCGCGTCGCCGGGTCCTTGTGCTGGATGCCGATGAGCAGCGCGTGCGAGCGCGACGCGATGTGCTGCAGCAGCTCCTTGCGCGACTGCACGTCCTTGAGCACCACGGACTCCTCTCCGCTCGCGCTCTCGCCCACTGCGGCCGACGCCTCCATGCTCAGCGCCGCGGCCGTGGCCTCGTCCAGCAGGTGGTTGGCCTTGAGGTTGCGGCGCGTCGCGTACGCGTCCTCCTTCTTCGCCTTGCGGATCGTGAGCATGGTCTCCTGGCGGTTGCGGCGGCCCGTGTGCATGCCGCCGGCGCCCAGGCCCTTCACATACTTGCGCGAGGTCGACATGGAGCTGCTCGGGAGCTTGGGGTACGAGGAGAGACGGCCACTTCGACCGAGATCTAACTTTCTCGACGGGTCGGGTTTCGGTTTCCTTCGGGCGATCCGAAAGTCTAAAGTCTAAGCAAGCTGAGGCTGGAGGACCCGCCGTGGACACGGAGGAGAACAGGATGAGTACGTGTACAGTGAAGCACCCTATTAGAAGCACGCGTAACCCAACACGTAACCTGATATTGACGCTAACTTTGAGAGGAAAACAGAGGCGGAAGAGCTGTAAAACTGTACCTACTTGATCATCCAGGTGACACACCCACGCACATGGGGAGAAAGCTGGAGGCGAATATGAAGCACGGGGACGATGAGAATGGAGGGCCTGGGTGCCGGAGGCGTGCGTGCATTGGTCCAGTGGTGAGGACACTGGTTCTTGGTCGCACTGCTCCTGTCCTAGTTCACTTGGAACCGAGGCCTTCGGGGTTCTGAGCACGAGCGACTGACTCGGCGGCCTGCTGGATGGATCTTCTCGTCGATGGGAGGTCACGCTCCTGGACTTGGCCCGCTTGCCCATTCGGTCCCGATGAAGACACGCATAAATACACTGACTCGATCACGCGATGATCACACGATGCTTGACAAAGTTCATCCCGCTTGGGCCATGTTGTATGGCTTGGCCCCATTGACGCCACCGGTGCGAGGCTTGCCTGCGTTATGCTGTCCATTCTTGGGGCCATAGTAGCGACCACCTCCCCCACTGCGTGGTCCACCGTTCGGACTCCGCCACTTGCCGTTGCCGAAGCGCTCACCACCACCATACTGCCCGCCGCCTGGTGATCGGTAGTTCATTCCATGGCTCTGCATCATCGTCATGCGTTCCATGTCTTCGTGGTATTCAGCACGCTCGACCACGGCAGCTGGACGGCCATGCTCGAACACGAAGTCAGGCAGCTCACCCCAAGTCAGCAATCGTGCCTCCGCAGTCATATCCTGCTTCTTCTCGGCAAGCTGTTGTAAATCCGTCGCCATGAAGAAACGGATCGTACGTTCAAGGTTGCTCTTGATCTCTGGGTCGTCCTTCGCCTGGCCGTGAATCTCCGTGTTCGTGCGCGAACGCGACTGGAATTCGACACCAATGAACATGCACGACCCTGGTGTACGGCCGTCACTGGTGTTCGGGAAATACAGTGGGAACGCGTGGACACGGGAAACTGACGACAAGTGCTGCAAACTGTCGACCAGCTTACGAAGCCGAGACTGCACAAACTTGCCCCACACATGCATCGACGACGAAGTTTCAGCGTGGAAATCCACCACAAGATACGAGTCGTACCGAATGAAAAAGTTCGAACGCTGGAAGAGCTTGTCCCACTCGAACACACCACCACTGTTCGCACCAGTAGCCACCCCTGGAGTCATGGACGAGGCTCCGGTGTTCACACTGAGTGCAGGAGCCATTCCACCAGCAGCATCACCCATCTGTGAGCTGCCAACTGATCCAGGCGATGAAGCCAAGCTGATAGCACGCGAGATGCCATCAGCAGCTTCAGCCAGATACCTTGCTCGCCAAATCTCCTCGTAAATCACCGAGAACGTGGACTGAGACACTTGCACAGCCGAGTTCATGTGCGGATACGCGGGCGTCACCACAGGCATGATATGGGAGCGATCGTATAGGTTTTGACGAGGATCCCACATCTCAAACCCGAGGCCCGCATCGTACACCATATTCAGCATGACTGGTCGTGGCCACTGCCACTCGGAGAACACTTGAAAGAACCGAACAAACAGCTTCGACGGTTCAGCGTCTGGATACATCTGGCAGACAAAAGCCACCAAGATCGCCCAACTGACGCCACCGAGGTAACCAAGCTTCGATGAGTAGATGCCACGGCGACGGGCCCACGCACGCACTGCCCGCAACACGATGCGGAATACGCGACGCTTGGGCACAAGACAGAGCAGCATAGAGCTCACTCGTGGGGCGTTGAGGCTCTTCATCGACGTTGGATCCACGTTAACGAGAATGTGGTCCGAGTCGATCTCCTGAGAAGACTCCACCCCAGTCATCGGAAGTCTCGCGAAGAGAAGATCTAAGCTCACGTCCAGGAACGACAGCGAGATCAGCGGAACGTACGCGTTCGGAACCGGAGCCAAATGCGTGACACCGCTGGTCTGAGCCAACAGTGAGCAAAAGGAGCTGAAGAAGTCTTCGTGTGTTACATGCCATGGAGCAACACAGACAGCGTCAATGTCCGCCAGAGGGTCGTTCAAGCCCAGGCGGTAAGAGCCAGCTAAGAACACGGAACCACTCGTGAGTGCAACGTGTTCTTCACTCAGACCACGCTCGTAGCCAACAATCTTCACCCACTTCGTGAGTAAATCCGAGAGTAGCTTGAGCACGCGAAGCTTCTGATGACGTGCATCGCTCGAGTCGGTAGGTGACAAGTCGTCCACGCATCGCACAAATGACTCCTCGATACTCGGCTCCATCGGCAAGGAGGCTGGAGTCTCCGCAACGCTGCCAACGGCGGGGACCAAGTGGCACTTGTGGTACAAAACGTCACGCGACTCCTCCCAAGCACCGTTGCGGATGTTTGCTAGCAAGCTTTGCTGGAGTTGTGGTGAAATAACACCTTGACGAGCAGCATGCTGAACGGACCACGCCAACGCACTCGACTCTTCATACTCACGGTGGGCCTTGAACTCTGCCGAGAGACTGTTGATACGGTCAAGCAGCATAAAAGCTTCATGCTCTTCTTCCTCTTCTTCATCTTCAGGCGTCATGAACTCGGAGAAGTCATCTTGGTCGTCCACACCACCCATCTCCTCAAGCTGCACAGGGACGTGCTGTACAAAATACTGCGGCGCGTTGGTGTGGCGTGGGCTAGAGCACGATGAGTCGGAAGTCGATTCGCTGTGTGTGTCGTCACAATCCAGTTCCGAGTTGCTCGTCGTATCTTCTTCTGAGGTCACACCCGTCTTCGCCAAGTCGAACAAGCGCTTGGCACGCTCATCGTGAGGAGCTCCACCGTTTTCCGTGGTCACAGGGCACATGTTGCCCACAGGGGCAGCATTGGGCACGCTCATAGCACGGTTCTTCCGGGACCTTCGGAATGCCGCACTGTTCACTTTCCCATTCTTCAATTCTGCGGCAGTCACGGGCGAGTCGGTTAGCGCAAACAGCGGAGGAGATTCTCTCCGCAACAGCACTGTATCAGCAGATGCAGATCGCGGACGACCACCGGCAGCAGCAACCTTCTTCTTTCCGTGGCTGTGCGCCATCATGAGTTGCGTGTCGTTGAGTCCTAGTCGGTTCACAAGGTCAGTAAACCGCTGCGAATCCGAGTTCGTGCGCGTCTTCTTGTCGGTTGCGGCACACTTTGCATCGTCGCTCTTGAACGAAACCTGTTTCGTCACGCCGTTCTTCTTGGCATGAGCCGTCGGCGTTGATCCCAGCGCTGAGGCTTGTTCCACATCCGTCGAATCTGATGAGTGCGCGTCTGCTAGGCCACTGCCTGGGAAGAGGTCGCCACGCTTACGATACGTGGCGCTCTGAACTATTCGAGACACGCTGCGTGATCGTGCGGCGAGCTTGGTCGGGCCGTAGTCTGTTGTGGTGGACGGCGCGGCGTCTTTCGGCTGTGGCTGTGCTGGCGCACGCTGGACTGCTTCTTTCCACGACAACGGCGGCGCGCGCTTGTCGTTCATCACTGGAGGGCTCACACTCACGTTCTTACTGTGCACAAATGGCTTGGTCGCACTGCTCGCGCCGGGCTTCGTGTTCGTCGTCTTCCGCGACGGCATTGCTGGCAATCGTCCCGATCCGATGGAGAGAGAACCTGATACGAACGCACAAGCACGCAGCGCGCGGTCAGTTGTGATGTCACACTGAAGATTTTTAAAGCAGCGAATTGCGCTCGCACGCAGTAGGAGGCAACGGCAGGGGGAATCTGCGCGATAGATCCGTTGATCCACCCAGCGAACAGTCTCCTCCCCCCCCTTCCCCTGCTGTGCGTGAGCCATTCCGAAACAGAGTACTCGTTCACGCACCTGAAATAACGGAGGATTCCTCGGTCCAATCGCTCGCTGAGGAGGTGGCGGGGGCGCCAGAAATGGAATGGACGGTCGGAGCGCGTTAGCTTCAGGAAGGCGGCACCTGAGAACGAGCGCGACGCTTCCGAATTCGGCTGCTGAGTCGCATGCACAGATAGATCCACGTCAGTCCTCTCAATCTCTCTCTCTCTCTCTCTCTCTCTCTTGGAGGCGGAGGGTGGTTGCCTCCAGAGTTGCCGCGCACACGCACCTGGCTTTTGCGTTGAAGGTGGTCGCAAACGAGCACAAGACACGCCCACTGCGCGGTGCTTGCTGTGCGGTCGAACGCGGCTACAGTGCGCGGCGTCGAATCTCGCGCGCGGTCGCCTGGAGGAGTCGCCTAGTCCGCGCCAGTCACGTCGCGGAGCCTGCGGGCGTGGAGTGGTGCTTTACGATGCGTCTCTCGTCCACGTGCACTGGTCGGCGCCGCGGAAGTTTGTTGGCGTTTTGTTGGCGTTCGCACTTGGCGATGACTGTACTGCTGGTGTCGTTGGCGTTTGTTTGCTTTGCGATACAACCGAACCCCCGTGGTGTTGGGGCCACAGACACTCACTCACTCCGCCCACTTCGCCTCCGACAACGCCGCAACGCACGCAAACTGGAGAGGCAGCGAAGAGTGATGGTGTCTCACTGATGGGTTTTTTCGTCCCGCGATGGGTTTTAGAGCAGCCTTTCGAAGTTTATACAGCCAGTTGTGGAACTGCGAAGGGGATAGGTGAGAAATGTACTGAGATGCGGTTTCACAGGTTCCTCAGAGCGGGTGCCCTCAGTCGACAAGGGAGATGGGAGAGATGACCTCGTCATGTGCCGGCGGAACCTGACCGAGTTCGACGGGGTTGAGTCCTTCAACCCTTGCGGCAGATTCTCCACCACCGTCGGATGCGTCATCCCCTACCCACAACACTGGTCGCCTTGACTTCCGTCAACTTCCACGTTGCTTCCAACGATCCATGTGCTCCAAGTTCGCTTGCATCACCACGTCACATCGAATGAGTGGCCAGTCCTGCGTGTGGCATCCAGACCCAAGGCTCGTCAAGCTGGACGGGTCTGGAGCTGGTGGCCACTGCGACACAGCTCGTACGGTAGTGCACTTGCAGTACGCACTTCCATCTACCTACCGGTACCTAGTGCATCCAGGTGAGGACTCATTGCTAAAGTGATGGCCGCGGAGTGTGCGGCTGACCAGCGCCCACTGTGGAAACGAAGTTCTGTGACAGTCCCGAAAGGCACCTCTCCAACGATGCCAAGTTGGATTCCAACACGACAGACAGGCTCTAAAAATGTGGATATAATTAGGTTTCGGGTTTCCTAATCTTCGAAAATCCATAATTCTGAAACAGCTGTTCTGGATTGTTCGAAGATGGCCATCAATCTGTGATTTGTGAGCACTGGCCACTGGCATCGCGATCGATTTCGCGCCAAAACACGCTGTTTGAATTCGAACAACAACCAACACAGACACAGATCCAAAAACCGGTATGATACCAGTATTCCCAACCGCTGGTGGCTAATCACTAGCTCCAACAAGTCCGAGGATCGCTGGAAGCTAATTAGTACCTTGAAGTTCCCATTCTTGCACTTCGTTCAGCCAATCAGCATCAAGACCTTCGAGATGTTCGCTCTCCCTACTACTGCAACAGTCAAATATATACACCATGCGACATGTTATGACCATGATATTACATTATATCGTGGTGTACAGTACTTCCGTATTTGTCGAACAGCCCATCGAGTGTCAAACAGTGTCGCCTGCGATCGTAAACATGACCCCTCCAGCGGAGAGCTCAATTGGCCCAGCACGCGCCTGCTTCTTCACCACCACCATTGTTCCTGCAGTAGCAGCTCCCTCTTCCTGGCTGTCAGGCCCACCATGAGTCGATCCTTCGATGCGCTGCTGCCTCTGGAGCTGTGGGATGAAATCGCGCCGTTGCTCACTGGATGGGAGCTCTTCAACCTGCGGCGCACCAGCCGCACGACCCTCACGGTGTTTTCCGACCCGAAATGGTGGCGCTCAAGTCTCAGAAATGAGATGGAGCCCAGCGCCACTCGCTACGCCGACCAGCATTCGTTCGCGTTCACCATGGAGGACGACGCGGGCGTGGCGAGCCTCAAGAGCGGGCCGCTCGGGCTGTCGGCAGCGTTTTCCATCCCGTTTCTCTTTGGCCGCGATGTCCAGGCGCTGAGCATCGAGATCTGGTTCGCACTGCCCAGTGCATCCCATGGAGGCCACGCGGGCATTCTGCTAGGTGCTGGCACGCCATTCCACGTCTCGCCGAGCTGGAATCCACTCTTCGAGAGCTGGATCCACGTGGACGAGCGTCGCGATCTGTATGGCTCGCTGATCACCGCACCGGTGGGAGATGCCAAGCCGACGCCGGTCGCGAGACGTCTTGCGCGTGATCGCTGGTACCACTTCGTGCTGACGTTTGAGGCGAGAGCTGATGTAGCAGAGCTCGTGCCTGGTGCAGAGAGAGATGTGCGGCGTGTGTATGGAGAAGAGCGGGTGTATGTGGACGGGGAGTTAGCGGAGACCAAGCGTGGCGCGCTGAGTCGGTTCTGGATCTTCAACTCGTTCGTACTGCTGGGTACGGGCTGTAGCTCCCACAACGCGACCCAGCCTCGAGATGACAAGCAGTGGCGACCGTTCAAAGGCGTCGTGGATGACATGCGTGTGTGGCACTCGTTGCTGACACAAGATGAGATCAAGGCTCTCGCTCGCTCGAACCCGTTGCCATCCAAGCCACCAATACATTCGTGGAAGGTATTGTCTGCTGCGGCAGCACCGATGCGGCTACGAGACCACAGCATCCAGTTCCGCGGGTCCCATGAGACGCGTCCGTATAGCCACGGAGTCAGTGTCTCGGTCTTGAACCGCTCCAATTTCCAGCGAAACCTCCTGGAAGATCGCTTCGAGTTCCATCCCTTCTGCCCCGAGCCCACTAGCTCCTTTGCTGTCGAAGTCTGGCTCAAGTTGCAGCCTGAAGACGACCACAACTGGGGTGGTGGCGTGATTCTCGGTGCCCAGTCGCGGGCCGCAGACGAGTCGCTGTCGTCGTCCCATGCTCGTCCACTGATCTTCGTCGATCGTCAAGGTCGCCTCTTTGCCTCCGTTTTGGATGAGCTGATGTTTCCGAGTGCACAAAGGCTCAGGCCGCATCGCTGGTACCATGTTGTGCTTCGGTATCAGGACGGCAAGCAAGACGTGTTCCTCAACGGAGTTCGGAGGCGTTCGAGCTTTGGAGCGCTGGTTCGAGACTGGCAGTCCCTATCGCACATGCAAGTCGGCACTGGCTGCATGAACAACCTCACGCGTGGCTCCCCAACCCCAGGCTTCAAAGGATGGTACGGCTTCCACGGGTGCCTTCGTGAAGTTCGCATCTGGGGGCCGAAGCTCAAGGACCGACACCTTGCAGCGCTTCTCAATAGCAGCAATGCAAACCATGTCGGTCTCATCAAGCATCTTCAGCCTGTTTACTCGCTGCAGCGAGACGGTCGGCTACCACACTTCATGTGTGTACAGACATCGAGGCCCTGCGAACACACCTTCGTGGCTCGCATCCACCACAAGAACACGCGTGAACCTCCGCAAGACGAACCGAAACGGTCCAGCGTCCCCTTTGAGACCAAGCCAGTTGACCACGTCGCTACGCTCTCGCAAGTCCATGCCCACCACTCATCCCACTGGCTGCGGTCAATGTGGCAGAAGGCCACGAAGCTAACCTCGCACTAGTTCAATGGCTTTCTCTGATAATTGTGCAATTGATGAGCGTGGATATGAGACGGTGAGATGCTGTTGTTGGAGCCGTTACACCCCGTCCAAGTGGCTTCATTTCTCCAAGCCACGAGCTAATCTTACGCTGTGTGAACTGACGGGCGCTGTGCACGTGGCAGGAGCCAGCCACCTCATCAGTGTGGGAAGACCCGAGTCAGAGAGACCACAGGACAGACACGATGCCACCGACGCTCGTACACGGCGTAGACATCTCCGCACTGGAAGGATGGATGATCAAGATCAACAGCAATCCGTCCGTGTTCGGGAAGAACACAAGCCGCCGGTGGTTCCGCGTGAGCTTCGTCCCAGCCAGCAACGACCAGAAGCTCATCATCTCGTATTCGACCAACAAGTGAGTGGCGGGTAGAAGAAGTTCCTGACGGTTGTAGTGAAGTCTGACGGTGGTTCTCTGTCTGTTCAAGAACATCCAAGGAACCACGAGGATGGCTGTACATCGAGGACGTGAGCGGTGTCTACTGCCGTCGCGTGAGTTGAACAGCTTCTCCTCCTCGTGGCTCCTGGATACTAATGGGTTGCTGCTATGGGGTTCAGGATATGATTGAGGTCGTTTCACCCGCGAGAACGCTTCGTTTCAAGGGCGAGACGACGGTAGAGCACCGCTTGTGGTCCGATAGCCTGCACAGGCTCTGTAATCCACCCAAACCAGAGCCTCCGCAACCAGAGAAGCGTGCGTCCACGAAAGAAACTCCGCGTGAGAAGGAACGTGAACGCATTGCTGATCCGAAGGCAACACGCGAGTATGTGGACTCAGCAAGAGAGCGTGTGACGCCAGCAGAGGAGGCGAAGCCGGCTCGCAAGTCGATCGTCGAAGCGGAGTCTCGCCACCGTCGCGAGGCCTCGCCAGAGGAGGAGCACCGACCTCGTCGTGCGAAGGAAGAGGAGAGAAAAAGCGCCCCAAGTGAGCACCACAATGATCGTGGCAACCGACGCCGACAAGAGAACGACCAAGACGATGAGGCGAGCGACGGCTCGTCCGACGGAGACGATGAAGAAGATAAGGCACCTCCTCCTCGTCGTCAGTCCCAGGAAGCTCCACGACAAAGCTCTCCGCCCAACAGCTCCCAGCGTCGTCAGGAACGAGCCAACAGCAGTGACGAGCGTCCGCGAGGACGCCAACAGGAAAACTCCCCTCGTCGTGACGGGCGTGATCAACGCCGATCAAGTCCACGTCGAGAGGAGGTGAAGAATAGTCACAGTGACAGTGACAGTGAGAAGGATAGTGAGAAGGACAGTGACGCGGACGAAGAGGATGAAGATGAAGCACCGCGGCAAGCCAAGCGTGAGGCTCCACTCGAACGCCGACCGTCGCTGCTAGTCGCCAGCATCAAGTCACTCTCGCCCTGCGTCGCAACGCCTGCAGAGCCGAAGCCTGCAGTTGTCAAAGCCTCACCAGCTCCCGTACAAGCCATCCGCCAGTCAACGCCACCAGCACGTGAGACAAAAGCAGCGATGTCTGATGATGATGACGACGATGACACTAGTGAGCATGAAGACGAGAGTCCTCAGGAAGAAACACCGCGAGAGGAAGCACGTGTGTCCAAGTCTGTGGCTCCTCCTGTGCAGGAGGTTCAGAAGAAGGTGCCGAAATCCACCGAGTACTTCGACGACGAGGATGAGGAAGAAGACGACGACCAGACCAACAACAAACGCCGTCCGTCGATCCCTACGCCCGCACAACACCAAAAGGAGCCTGCCGTCAAGGCACCTACCGGCAGCGAGATCCGAGCGGACAACAACTTTGTTGAGGACGACTGGGACGCTGACGACTCCGACACGCACAGCAAGCATAAGGCCGCCGCCCGTGCGAGCCCTGAGAAGGTATGTAGTCCACTTTCCCTCCTTTAAGACTGCACCTAATGGCTGTGCTAATGGTTACCACAGCGAGCAAGCGTTGGCTTTGGCGGCGTCGCAGCCGACTCAAACTTCGCTACTGAAGATTGGGACTAGCTTCCTACTACCGATGGCTTTGATTCATGCAGCTTCCCCATGGGCCATGGCTATCCATCCAACGATCGCACTACTCCTGCCTCTGCTGCTACTCCTACCTATCTGTGAGTCATACATTCCTCCTAATCCACGCTTCAGAACTCTTAGCTATACGTCTGCGCGACGACGTGGAGCGGCCGCGTCGCAACGACACGTCGTGGCGGGTGCGTGCCCTGGAAGGCCTTGGCGATGTCCCTGCGTAGAGAATACACCGGTGTCTCCACGAAATCGATTGCTCCACGGAAGAGCTGCTGTACTTGCACGTCGAGCAGCTCTGAGTGCCACACGTCCGCATCGTAGACGAGGCCATTAAAACCGTACCAACCACAAAAGTCAGCGGTGGGCTTAGCGGCAGGTGGAGCTCGACTGATGCAGCCCGAGCCAATGTTCAGGTGGGTGAGCTTGGTCCACTCGCGGTAGAGCACGCCGTCTGCCTTGTGTCTCAACTCGCCGTCAAAGTACACAGACACGCCGCGTGAGTTGTAGACCACTGTCAAGTGGTACCAACGGTTCGGCTGAAGCTCGGGTGCGATGAGCACGGGCGTCTCGTTTTGGAGAAAGCAGCAGCTCAGATTGCCGTGCGGGTCCACCATGATGAGTTGGTGGTGGCAGTAGGGCCACGCCTGGTTGTCACTGGCTATGTCCTGGGCGCCGAGCAGCACGCCACCGTAAAACGTATCGTCCGAGTCACTGAGGCTGAACCACATGCTGTACGTGAACGTATCGTGAACAGATCCAAGCAGGGTTTCTGTGCCGCCAGCCAGTGGCACAATCGACCCACGGTCGCGCCAGCGCTCTTCTGTCCGCAGCCCGTGAAACTGGAAACTCTCCTCGAGCAGATCTGTTTCACGCAGGAACATGAGCTGCATTGGCCGTGGCGTATCTTGGATGACCTTGCCGATCTGGTGGCGGTTCATGCCCCGCACACTGCGGCTATTAACTGCGACGATGATGTCGCCTAGTCGCACTTGGCCAGAGGCTTCGATCTCGCCAAGTGCACCTGAAGAGGACCGCAGGAACTTGCTCACGACGATGCGGTTGCCGACCGAGTTGATCTTGACACCGAGCCACTTGTGATGGAGTGTCACCACACTGATCGCCGGAGGGGGTACCGGGGTTTCATCGTCATCACCTCCAACAGCGGCGGTGTTACGACGCACGCTTAGTAGTGCATCCACGTCCACGCTCATACTCGTCACGTTCTGGCCACGACGGCGCTCGCCGTCGAACACGTCATCCGGGAAGTAAATGGTACCAATGGATGCTCTCGCATCGGAAAGGGTGGAGTGCCTCTCTTCGTCTTCTGCCAGCTCAAGCAATTGGTCGACGACTCTCGCCATCGTTGGTCGCTTCGCTGGGTCCGCATCGCTCATACTAACGATCAAATTCCACGCTCCATCATCCAGGTAATCCGGCCGATCGGGATGCCCGCCAGCCATCACGCGGACGCGAACTTCGGAGTCGGGTAGCCACCCCCATGGTAGTTCTCCAGTCAGGGCTTCGAGGATACACATTGCGAATGCGTACACGTCGACAGCGAATGCAAGGGACTCATCAGCAGGCAGTCCGTCACCACGCAGCAGCTCAGGTGCCTTCCACTGGATTGATCCACTGGTACCAGTCGAGTCAGCGACAGCGTTTCCAGACTTTGCAAAGAACGACGCAAACTGGCCAATCTTGACAAACCCATCGCTGCCCATGAAGATGCTGCTGAGCTTGAGATCGTGGCAGAGAACGTGCTGCTCATGGAGATACTTCAGGCCGTTGGCTGCTTGCCACAGCAGTCGGAACGTCGATCGAACTGGATCACTCGAGCTGGCGAGATACTCGTCCAGCGGTCCGTTGCCTGGGTACTCGATGACGAGGAAGGGTGAGGCGCCGATGGGGAAGCCGCCGTGCATTTTGAGCAGACTTGGGTGATCTAGCTTTGACCACAGCTCTCCTTCATCTAGCAGAGCCTTATGGTACACGGAGTCATCTTTGACCGTCGCTGCAACACGCTTGATGACGGTCTTGGTCTTGAACCGGCCCCAGCTCGCCCGAAACACTTGCACATGCTCTCCTCCAGCGAATGGCTCCTTCTCGACCGACAGCTCGGCAGGAGATAGGAACCATGTAGGCACGATGGGGATATCCACGGTCGCCATGCGCACAAGCTTCTTGAACGCCGAGCGGATCAGCTCCGCAGTCTTCATCTCCGGCGTCATCGACGCCTCAAGTAGGCCCGGCCGAACAGCTCCTCTGGCAAGCTGCGGAGTCTTCAAAGATTGAACTGCAAACCGTAGCACTGCCAGCGCCTCACGCTGTTCGTTTGGCGTGCGTAGCTCCCTGAAGAGCGTCTCCCGGGTCACTAGCGCGAGCTCAAAGAGCTGCTCGACGTTCTGGCGGTCCACCACCCACTCGGACCGCCACTGTCGCTCCGGATCAACGTGCTCGAGCCGCAGCATGCGGAAGATCGCATCTAACTCCTCGTGGAGATCCTGGAGCTGGCGGAAGCGCCGTGAGTCCGTGAGTCGCAGTACGATGTTGCGCGTGGCGTCGCAGTCCACGAACAGCTCCAGTTGCGTGAGCAGCTCGCTGACTTTGGTGCCAGCACGCTCGGCCTGCAGCAGTGCCTGGCTCTTGCCTGTGAGCCCGCTGCCACTGCCGTTGGAGCCTGTGGACGTGGCCGTCATGGAGAGCACGTGCTCCAATTGGCGGTGCAGCACCTGCAGCCGTGCGAGTACTTTCTCACAAACCACGCGCGACTCGCGGGTCAGAGCGACTCGGTCGCGCAGCGCAGCGAGCCGCGCACTCGTGGTCATGGACGACGAATCCGCGGCGTGCGGTGCGAGCGTGAGAGAGGACGCCGTCATGGACGCCAGCGACGACCCCGAGTCGCGCTGCATGATGCGCAGCGCTGCGGAGCTGAGGACGATGGCGAGTCAGTCGACTTGTGAGATTTGGCGAGAACACTTGCTGGAACAGAAAACGCAGAAGTTTGTGTTCCGGACAGCGAAGGGTTCGCGTGGGACAATCATGACAGGCGGTTACGTTGGTGTGGGTCCAGAACATATTTTGTCAAAACAAGGTGGTTGAAACCTACCCAATGAACCAGAAAGCATGCCCACCAGACGCACCCTCGTACCTCATTTTGCAACAACATTGACGAAATCTGGTGATGGGGTGCATTTTGCAAACGGACAACCCAAATATTTGGGAATTGACCTTACAATACCGGTTTGTACCGGTATCTATTTCCTGAATTATTCAGGGAAGTTCATATATCACGTTAGCCATGTGACTTGTGACGCAATGGAGCTCTCCATTTGCCTGATTCTGAGGATGGACCGCCCACATCATGGGTGTGGTGTCCAACCAGAATCCCATGAAGGTGTGGAGTCCAAGATTGTCCATCCAAACCGCGCGTGGTCCTCCCCCTCATTATCCATATTCATCCATGGGCGCAGAGGGGTCTTCCGACGGCCAGAGGTTTCAAGTCACGCCGCTCCACATGCCCAACACTTCGCCAACCGGAGGCTTTTTGCCTGAGATTCTGGAGGAACTCGCGTCCTTTCTGGTTGGATACGACGTCTTGCAGCTCTCACACGTGTGTCATGCGTTCCGAGTGACCTTCAGCAGTGTTCGTGTGTGGGAATCCCGCCTCGGGCCATTGGATGGAAGGGCGGAGGGCTGCTCACCGGCGAGATCTTCGTGGTGTGAGGCCCAAACCCAGTATTTCAACTCGCGATCGCTCTACTTTCGTGGCCTCGCAGCTCTCTCAAGTGGACCAAAGCGTGGCAGGAACAAGCTCCTCGACAGCTTTGCGAAGGCGAAGTTTGCCATCTCAGGAAGAACCAAGCCAACGCTGGAAAGCGTGTGTGGAGATGCTTGTCAGCTACCGTACTCTTTGCTCCCCACGAACGGACGCCTAAGCTTCGAGCTATGGTTCAGCCTGACAAGTTTGGCGAGTCGGGGAGGCATTCTACTTGGCCATCAGTCCCAGTCGTGTTTTGAATCGGACAAACATCCGTCTCAGTACCAGCGGATCGTCAACGTCGACCCCGACCACAACCTCTACTGCTCTGTGCTCGCCAGTAAGCCCATCATCGCTCACAATCTCGAGCCATCTCGTTGGTATCATCTCGTTCTCACATTTGACGGCAAGCGACAAAGTGTCTATCTCGATGGCCAGCTTGTCAGCTCGGGTGTTGGGCTGGGAAACGTTCACGAGAAGTGGCATTGGACCCCACACATTCAGCTTGGCACAGGCTACATCGCCGCCAACTCGAGTGGCAAACCTTCACCAGATTTCGCCGGCTGGTACCCCTTCGAGGGTCTCATCGACAATTTTCGCTTGTGGTATTCCGTCTTGACGCTCGAGGAGATTGAGCGCCTTGCTAGATGTGAGAAATACTCGACCAATCCAGTCTACGCCCTGTCATCGGATCGAGTTCATTTACAGGAAGGAGTGCGACGGATCAAGTGCTCAAGGCCAGCGGAGAGACGAGCATTTATTAACAGCCCACGTCGCGGTCAAACTGCACCATCCGCCTAGGCATTTCGTCAAGGCCCAAGGGATAGACATCGTAATGCAGCGAGCCGCTGTATAATGTATTACTTTCTACTGAATCGCGAAAGCGCTGTGGTTAGAGACACTGTCGCAACAACTGCCATAGCGTGGCTTTGCTCTTGGACTGAGAACCACATTTGTGGACTCCTCGACAAGTAGAATCTTTTGATGCTGTTACTGTGGACGGCTGGCATGCCATGATCTCAACATGTCGCTCAGCCGGCCTTGTGCAACTCACCTCCAGCCTTTGTCCGCCGTGGTCACAGCGGCAGATATCTCTTGACAGGGCGTACGCCATCGGAGCATTGGTGCGTTTACCGAGAGCGAGCTGACGGACTTGTGCTTCCGTCCAAGGCAAGTAGCAAACGCGAAACTCATCCACGAGACCACGAAACCCCGACCAGTGACCACCAGTGTCTCCTGCCACGAAGCCTCCGCCCAACTGAGCATACTGAAGCCACGGCCAACGAGCAGCTCCACTTTGTGAGCTCACAACATTCCCGTCCAGGAACACGCGTTGACTGTGCTGGCTGTGGTCGTATGTGAGAGCGAGATGGTACCATTGTTTCAATTGGAGCTGTTCAGCGACAACAGGCTTCTGACTTAGCACAGAGCAGTACAGGTTTCGCTGCTCATCCACGAATGCAAACGCCTCCCACTGGAGTGGAGTCACGCTTCTTGATCGATGCCGGTTCCCTCCACTTGCGATCAGAGGTGCCTTCACGTCTTGGGCAGCTACGAGGACACCACCGATCCTCCCAACGGCGGGATCTGTGGGTGGCACCAATGCAAACCACACATCAAAGCTGATATCACGGTGCTTGGGGAATAATGCAAGGGGCATTTGTACACTGTCGCGAAGTGCACGGTCGGTAATCGTGACGCTTCCTCGAAAGAACAGTGAGCGTGCTTGGAGGTAGAGATCCCTCCTCCTACTGCTGCTGCTGCTGGACGCCCTGGCCATCGACTCTGCCCACAGTCGATTCCTCCAGATGCAGTCGTCACTCAGGGCTTTACGCATTCGTCGATTGCAACGAGCGAGTCGTAGTATGTCGGTGCCAAGCAGGAACTGGACCAGCAGTACGACGACGTCCGAGGGCACGGCCTCCACCAGCGAATGCACTGGAGACCGCGGAGGCTCGCGCTCTGGTTCCTCGATGCTTGCAGCAACCCGATCATCAGAACTTGCGGGTCTTGCAATGGCGGTGCTGGTCTTGCTGCCCATGGAGTGTTCGCGTCTTTCGTGTGCAAGAACAGAAGATGGAATGGCGACGAGCGGCGTTTTTGTTGTGAATGCGTTTCTCGAACTGGAGTGTGCAAAGGTTTTGGCTCCATGAACAACTTTTCAGCCAATCAAACACGTTAAATCTTAATAACTGCCAATCATATCCAAGATTCAAATGTAGCCATGTGAGGAGCTCCATCTGCCACAACGACTCGCTGCTGATTCGGTGGGAACACGCGCCGTCGCCGATCGCGACCACTCTGGTTTCACCACACAGCAGCGAGAGCACCGGAAGATCTCTGTGCGTCTGTGCGCTCGTCTCTGCAGTGTCCGTTGCACGACTGACGCCAGTGCCACGCTGGCAATCGTCGCGAGCAGCAAAAGGTCGCGACCTTCGAATCTTCCTTGCTGCTCGTGGCACGTTGCGTCAGCTTCTTGAATGCAATGGTGGCATCGACGACAAGGCGCGAGCGAGTGCTACTCTACCGTATAGAATATGGATCTAGTGCAACTCGAGGTGCTCCGTTGCAGCCGACATGTATGGTATCAAATATCTAGGGAATCAAAACGAGTCGTCCTATGCGCTGGTTCGAGCTGCTCCGAGTCTCGACAGCTCTGTGAAGGCTTCGCATGCAGTCGGGCGCCGTGCGGGATCCTTCTCAAGAAGCCGGAAAAGAAATGCCATCCGCTC
>JAADVE010000444.1:0-18769 GCA_023334595.1 Pythium utonaiense
CGAGGCCATAACCGACAGCGCCGTTAGCAAGGTGAGCTTCTTCTCCGCCGGGGTCATTTGGATGGTGTTCCCCACAAACGCTTCGAGAGCGGCAGCTTTGCCGCGAAGGCAGTTGGCGCAAGGATCAGTGCGGATCAGCCGCGTCACCTTTGATCGCATATCGAACACCTCTTCGTCGCTGGAATCACTTGAGTACTCTGTAGACTCGTTCATTTCAGCCCAGTGCACGTTGTCCTTGTCTAGCCTGATCAGCGACTGAAAATTCTGTTTGACTGGGGCGCTAGATATCAAGTTGCAGACGCTAGTGATCACTCGATGGCATTTGATATCCTCCGATTGGTCAATAATGCCGATCTGCTCCTCGTCTAAACATGGTGATTCCAACCGCCAAATCTGTGATACTAACGGCCTCGATATCTAATTGGCTGATATCAAACGCCATGATGTTTGAACGACGAATGGCTGTCGAGGCGCCTTTTTTTTTGGCTGGCGGGGCAGGGGGCATCGTCATTGAGGATTTGTGGCCATGGTCCTCCCACCTCCTCCGCCCCCGCTGGCATTCCGGGACGAGTATCACTCGTTTGTTCGTGCCTACCTCGATGAGAGTCGCAAGAACTCCATGTATGTTTCTAGGGAGGCAACCCGTCTCCTTAGAAAGTACGTGATGCGTTTTCTCGATGAAAACATGAATAAGTTGCCACCTCAGTTTAACAACATGGATGCAGTGACTGTTCGTATGCTGGACCGTTTCCCGGAACAAGAAAAGCGAATTGATCGAAAGACGCTTGAGCGCTACAAGATTGTTCCGCGGAAGGTTCCGCAGGTGAAACCGAAACCGCCAACATATCCTGCTGCGGCATGCGGACACGAATACGCCTACAGCCAAATCCTCGAGGAAAAGTACATCGACGGCGAAAAGAAGGTGTTGGTTCAGTGGGAACCGACGTGGGAGCCGATCGCCAACATTCGCGAGAAAGACCTTGAAGCTCTGCACAAGAAGAAGAGAAACCAACGCATGCGCAACCGCCAACGCAAGATCACTCAACAGTAGGTAGCGCTAATGCCAATAATCGCTATTCCCCAATCGTACATTCGTTCTGTTGTTTATTCCGATACGTACAAATGATAACGCCATAAATGGCTGCAATTCGGTACGTACAATCGCAACGCCATAATGGCTCCAGCGTGTAATGGATATTACAACATACAGCATTGCTTATGGTCGACGCCAATTGGCTACTGCCCATTCGCATTCTCAACAACGCCACAGTTGGCTCTAGTCGAATATGATGGTAGATACTGCACATGCAGATCTGTAGGGACATTGGGACTGGTGGCCACATAGGCACCTCTGAGGCAAACGCTCAGGTTATCTCTTAGACAACCAATCAGGCCAACCCATAGGCAACTCCGTTCAGCCATCCCACTTGGTCATTGTCCTTGTACACTGTAGAATCGATACATATCATACCGCAGGCGATGGATAGAGGGGTTCAAGTTGCATCTATTATCACTGTTATACCTATAGGAGACACACAGGTACGGCAGTCAGTAGTAATCGCATGTAGATGGTGGCATTGAGGGTGACGTACCGGTTCATGGGGATACTTGGTAGTCGCTGGGCACGCGTTCTTCGGTCATCAGATCCCTAGAATCGACGATTTAGAAAAAAATGACAGCGCTTCGCATGGAAATCGCTTACCTGGGTGTTTGCTAGTTCGGGTACCCCGCACAGCAATCTGCGGGGTCTGGGGAGCTCGGGTGGGGCTGGCGCGTCGTCGGCGTCGGGGGGCGTGGCGTGGCGTGGCGTGTGGCGCTGGCGAAAGAGCTGAATGGCCCGAGAGGGTGGCGGCGGCGACGACAGCTCAGTTTGGGAGCCTGCCGGCCACCTGACTGGTCAACAGAAGCCCCATTCAGTGGAACCTACCCCTAACCTAAACACTCTGGACTCTCGAGGGTCCCTCTGCATTCGCGAGGGTTTCTCTGGATTATTGTATTTCTCTCGCGTCGGAAGACCGTCGTGACTCATGAGGCCACCGGCACACGAGTCAAGTGGCGACACCATCAACGCTGCTTGGGAGACCAAGAAAATCACAGCTGTTAACTTAATCGGAAATGGGTACGCTTGTGGTTTAACTGGTACACTGTACCGCTCATGTCAAACGCGACCATCACTCTGACCCCGGCCAACAGGCCTCGGAAAGTGCGAGCAGCTCCGCTCCTCCGACATGGCGTTGGTGTGCGTCCGCGCGCAGCGACGGCGACGGCGCCACCCATGGACTACGAGATCCGTGAGATCCGCGCGTTGGTGCGGGGGCGCGCCAACAGGGAGGCGGCGCAGCGGCTGCTGGAGCGGATCGCCGCGCAGGTGCTGCCCATCCTCACGAAGCGGCGCTTCCGCGTGCGGCGCCTACAGGAGTTCTTCCCCAAGAACGCCAACCTGCTGGGCATGAACGTCAACCGAGGGTACACCATCTACATCCGCCGTGAGTGGTCGATGTAATATTAGTGGTCTGTGAGAAGAGGCTGGTGGTGATTGACGCATGCATGCATCGTGAGAAAGTGCGGCCACAGAGCCGACCCGATTCGTTCCTGCCCTACGAAGCGTTGCTCGAGACCATGCTCCACGAGCTCACTCACATGGTGCGCGTGCTGTCTTTCCTCTATGTGGGCCGTGATGTGGTCGTTGAACTTGTAAGTATGCGTGTGCCGGATGAGCAGGTCCACGGTCCGCATAACCAGGCCTTCTACAAGGTTCGTTGCGGTTCCTGTGAGCACTGGGCTCCTGCAACAGCCTAATCGAGTGTGGTGGAAGTATTTAGATGAGCTCAAGGAAGAGACCGAGTCGCTGATCATGCGTGGGCTGGTCGGTCAGGAGGGCGCGCGCTTTCAAGATGCAGGCCAGGGCATGGTGAGTACTGTGCATAGGCAGCCAATACCTCATACCATGTCGACTGACAACTTCGTGATGCTCGTGAGCAGAGTATTCAGACGGAGACGACAGCCATCCCAGTGCGCCACACTAACGATAACCGAGCAGCGGTGCTTGCGGCCGCTCGACGGGAGAAGTACCAGCGATTGCTTGGAGGTGTCACTTCCCAACGACTCGGAACATCGTCGTCATCCCAGTCTCCTGCGCTAGCTGAGAGCCTCACGCCGCAACAGCTCCGTGCTCGCGCGCTGGAAGCCGCGGAGCGGCGTCGACGAGACAATTTGGCTTGTTCGCTGAACAATGGAACGCTTGCAAACGCCATTGAGGTCCTCGGAATCGATGACGATGACGATGACGAGGAAAGCGGGACGACCAGCGAGGGGGCAAACGGCGCGCAACGCTGGCGCGAAGAAAACGGAGTGATAGCTATCGACGATGACGACGATGACAATGATGATGAAGACGATGGTGCCAACGTAGAAGTGGAAGATGAGGCCGACAGAGAGAGACCTGCGGAGGCGACGTCTGGTGGTGCTGCTGCTGCGTCTGTGGTGGAAATTCTGGACTCGGACGATGACGCTGAAGATGAAAATCAAAAGCGTCCTCCTCCTGTCAGTGTCAATGACGTCGTCGACCTCACCGACGACTGATAGCGACACTTCAAACGATTAATCCCCGCTAGTCCAGTCACAAGAACGACTTAATTACAACGCACACTCAACTCGCTCTCGCTCCGTACACTGTCTTTAAAACTCGGCACTGAAGCGAGCGTCGTAGGCCGCGTCGTCGTCCTCCGGCGCGACGTTGGCCTTGAAGATACCCTTACCGAAGTACTCGGCAATTGTCTGAAAGCCATCGGCGGCAGTCTCGAGCTGGTTGTAGAACTGCTCGTGGTTGCCGGCCTTTTGCTCGAGCTGCGTCTTGAGGCCCATGATGTGGCGGTGATCGAGCGAGCACGTAATGCACTCGCGCTCTGTCTCCGAAATACAGTTGAGGTGGAAGCTGTGCTTGCACATGAAGTGCACCGCCGGCAGATCGAGATCGTGGTTGCACAGTTCACACTTGGTGGCTTGGAACACGACCGCCTTGCTGTTAAGCTCAGCAATCTCCTCCTTCATCTTCTTCGTGTCAGCCTTGTAAGTCTTGATCTTCTCCTCATCTTCCTCGATCTTCTTCTCGTCACCGAGCAACTGGTTCACAATGTACTGGCGTACGACAGACACGGGGAGCTCGCGCGACTGGCTCAACACCTGAACCACTTGCAATGGTGGAATGCTCGGGTTTTCGTCGATCAGCGCCAGCAACTGCTTCAAATCCTTCCACTCCTCCCCTGTCTTGACGCCCTTCGGCAGCGGACCACGCTCCGCAAAGTACTTAAGCGCCAGTGACCACAAGTTCGGGTCTTTTTCTCCGTGCTTGCGGACTTCATCAATGATGCTCTGGTCGTCGTTCTCTTCGATGTGGAACTGCACGAGCATGTGGTACAAGTGCAGCTTGTTGTAGAGGTATCGCTTCCCCTTCTTCATACCGCGCATCTGCAAGTGGATGAGCGCGTGGTCCTCGTCATACCGAACTCGCGGGTTGTCCAGAATCGCCATCACAGCGTCCTCCTTCTCGGCAACCGCAGCTGGATCACTCGCCAGGTCACCACCATCGTCACTCAGCACCATCTCCAGCAGCGTATTTCCGATAAGCGGGTTTGTCACGGTCTCGACTTCCACAATGTACTGCAAAAACTCCTTGAGCTGCTCGCGATGAGACACAAAAAGGTGCAAAAAGTCGGCTGGGTCGGACTTCAGCTTTGAGTTGCCCGGCACGAACTTGCCTGTGCAGAGTCGCTTAAGCAAGTCCGTCGTAGGTGCAGGCAAGTGAGTGACCAACGTTCGACCGTATTTGCGCAAGTTCGCGTCAGCCTCTGAGAAGCTCAGGTGCTTGATGTACTCCAGCGCATCGGCCACACGTTCCTGCTCACTCGCCGACAGCGCGATGGAATCTTCGGACTCGACGTAGCTGATACGGTCGAGCTGAATCTTCAGGTACCAACTGTGCTCTTCGTGCTTCTTCGCGAGGATCAGCGCGTGCTGGGGGTAGTTCTCCCACAGCACAGAGATGGCCGTTTCGATATCGAAGTTCATGCCACCACCCGCTGCTCCGCCCTTTCCACCATTCTCAAACTCACTCGGTCGTGCGAGCTTGTCTCCGATTGCCTTGCTGTCGCTCTGGAGCTTGTTGCTCTCCAGCAACTCATCCAACTGGATGAACTTGTCAAGCTTCTTCACGTCCTTAAGCTTGGTGTAGCAGTTGAGCAGCAGCGTTGTGTGTTCTGCGTTTGCAAACGCCTTTTCGTGGAGCGCTTCCAAGTATGCTGTTAAGTTGTGGATGCGCTGCGCATCGAGGAAGCGACGGATCACGTACGAAGGCTCGACGTGTCCGATTGTACGTGCGTACTGCCGTAGCGAGCCGTCGAAGTCTCCCTTCTCGTACAAATGGTCGCCGTACATACGGAAGATATCCATGATGGAGTTGATGTCGTAGTTGGAGCTGAACGCGAGGGAGATGGCGATCGAGTACAAGTTCTTGCGGAACAAAATCTCCAGCTTGGACGTCGTATCCTTCTCTGTGAGGCGGTACACGCAGCCGACCGAAGAGACCACAAAGATCGCACCGAACTCGCAGACCACGTGGCGGATCTCCTCCATGTCGTCGAGCCCGAAGCGTGCACCTGGCGCTCGTGCGTTAGGAGCACCAGGGCCAGCGAGTGGTGGGCGCCGCGCTCCACCAGCCCCCGCAGTGCGTGCTGCCGTTTGCGTGAGTGACCAGTTAAACGCGATGAACTTGTTCTGGAGATCGTACACATTGACCTGGTGGCGTCCACGCGGATCTACGTGACCAACGAGCAGGTACTGCTTGAAGAACTGCAGGTACTTCTTCTCTCCCTCGAAGCCGAAGCAAACCGAGCGGTCTTCGTTGTTGTAAAAGTACACCGCGTCCGGCTGGCCGACCGCGATTTCACCGTCGTCGTTCACACCGGCACACTGGAAATCCACGCCGCGCTCGTCCAGCACGACCGTGCGCGAGGGCATGTTGCCACCAAGGGCCTTGGCCACTGCCGGGTCGTCGTGCGTGCAGTGGTAGCAAGTGAGTCCACGACGGGTGGATGCGTACAGAAAGATCTGCGAAAGCGTGTTGGTCAGCGGCTTGCTGGTGAACGCGAGGTTGGTCACCGGGAACTGCCCGGCCGGCTGCAGCAGCTGCGAGGCGCGGTCTGATGCACCCGAGCGGCGCTTGAGGTCCACCTTGAAGAGAATCACAGCGCCGTTCTTGAGGCCGACGGCGAACTGGCCGATGTCGTCGCTCACAGCGAAGGCCGTGACGGCCTCCTCTGGGTACTTCTTGGCGAACACAGGGATCTGCTGCAGCAGCTTCGGCCGCCCGTCGCGGTCCTGCTGGTCCGTTCGCCAGATGCGCACGACGGCCGAGGCCGACGCCTGTCCGGCAGCGCTGCTGCCGCCGTTGTAGAGCTCGCTCTCCGCCGCCGAGAGCGACGTGCGGCCGGCCTCCGCGATCGCACGCGACTGCTCTCGCAGCGCCTCACTACGCGGATCTATGCCGTCGCCGATCGTCACCAACACGTTGCTGCGCTTCATCTACTCATGGAAACAAAGCGAGACTTCAGTCGCCGTAGCTGCTCGTGGAGAGCGATCCAGACGACGCCACGTACCATGACGAGATGCGAGACGAAGTGCTCGTGCGCGCGGAACTTGCGCGCCTCCAGCTGACGGTTGGCGAGGTGCACGAAGCCGTCGGCGTCGCCCACGCAGAGCATGCCGCGGTTGGCGCCCATGGCCGTGATGTCCACGCCCTACAACAGCGCACACAGCGGACGACACAGAGCGATTCAGACAGCCGCGATTGCGCGCGCACACGCAGCAGACACGCACCTTCATCCAGAGCCCATTGCTGTCCTTCAGCACCTCCTTGTCGAAGAACGCGAAGCGTCGCCACTGCGCCATGATGCCTCCGCTGCCTGCGCTCAAGAGCTCCTTCTTCCTTCCCCCACGTCGCAGTCGTGGGCTCAGATATGGCGAGGTTTTAAGGACGGATAAAACCTCAAAGCGGACTTAATAGGATGTACACGGTACGACACGGAGGTGCGGAAAGGATACATTCTCACATGTCACAGATTCTGTCATTGCCCCTGAAAATGCCCTCACGTGACCACCTCGGCGAGGATGGTGTCCATGATCGATTCGTCCGTGTCGTCGATGCTGAGATTCCTCCGGTTGGACTTGGGCCGCGGTGTCGGTGTGGTAGAGGATGCGATGGGGACAGCAGAGCGTCGTGGTTCATCCGCACCCTTGCTCTCCCTCGACCGACTCCCTAAGGCCAGGGACGAGAATGAATCGGCGAAACTCGTCGTGGACTCGCGCTCCATCTCTTCGATATCTGCCTGCCAAAGGTCGATCTTCGGGTAGCTGTCTTGCGGCTGGTTGGTGAAGTGTTTACTGTTCGCGGATCGATCACCAGAGCGCGAGGAATTGCTCTACGCACAGTCAAACACGACCAGAGCATTTAGCTACGACTTCACACTGCTGCGAGAGCATCGACAGGCTTACCTTTACGCTGGGATTTGAGTGATTTGGTGGAGACTTCCGACTGGTATCCCGTGTTTCCATGATCATGGATCGGCTGGATCGGAGAGAGAGCGTGGGCTTCTTCCAGTTGTCGAAGGCTCCTCCAAAGTATTTGCTTGGGGAGGTGCTTGGACTGGGCTGTTGTTGGGGCTTCGCGGGTGGAGACAACTGCTGATGCAGTTGCTGCGGTTGGACGGGCTCGTGCTGTTGCCTCTTGGGACTTCCATCTTCTGCGTCTTTAACCGTGTACTCGGTCAGTGAATACGCATCACTGATCTGTTCGAAGTACTCCTTCTTCACAGGCACCGTTGTCTCTGGTTGAGTAGGTGGTGGCCGCTTCTTTGGAGATTGGATCTCGTTCAATTTCAATCTCATTGGAGATGGAACTGGAGCGCTAGGCTTCGTAGTCGTGGTGCTTTCATCGACAGATCCCTTTTGCTTCTTGCGCTTTTTCTTGGACCCTTTCTTCTTCTTCCTCCCCGTGTTGTCATCTGAGTCTTCGCTAGATGAAAACTGCAGATCAGGTTTCGGTAGCTGCTCTAGCTGGTGCTGGTGCTTCTTCAGCTCCACTCGACCCTCGAGGATCTCTTGCACCTTGCTCGCTCTATGATCTGCGTGTGGTTCACTCTCTGTCGCGTGGGGGTGACCAGCCTTCTCAGGAGTTCGCACCTCATCCTCGTACTCGTTCGTGGGGTCCATGGCCACGATCTGCGTTTGGCTGTTCCGTCGGCTGAGTGGCACGTCGGCGTTTGGCTTGGTCTTGGAGCCTCGGGCTCCCATATCCACGCGCACTCAATCGCTCGAACAGCACCACAACAGCCATCCACGCGGCGATGCGCAGCCGTGTGTGAAGGGAGCAGCCACGCCAAGCACAATAGCTCACTAGCAGGTCATCAAAGACCGTGTTACGCGCATCACGTGCACGTAGCTTATCGGTCCTGAGCCCGACTGCGGTGGCTCTATTTTTGCGGAGCTCTTCAAGATCGTCAGCTCCGACTCAGAACGCTTTGATTGGCTAAAATATCTCGCTTTATCAGCCAATCAGATACTTCCCAATCACTCAACGGAGCTTCTCACAACGGGACACCCGGTGCGGAAGAGGAGGGGAGCCGGACAACCGTGACTGACGAGCCATTCGCCGCTGCCGCGCCGACGATTCCGACGTCTGGAGAGCCCCTGACGTAGCCGCTTCTCGCCCGCCCACTCCACACCGAGTCCCACGATGGTCAAGCAACAAATGCTGGCCCTGCAGCGGCTCAACAATGACACCAAAATCGCCATTTGCATCGTCGGTGAGTGGCATCGTCGAGCGTCTGAACTCTTGCGGAGGAGCAGAACGCTGACGCCGTGGATCATATTTGGACAGCGTGGTACTTTCTCAGTCTCGTAACGCTCTGGACCAATCGCTATGTGGTCGCGGAGCTCAAGGTCGACTCCAACGTGCTGTCACTAGCGCAGTTGGGCATGTCGGTGGTCTGCGGGCTCATCTCCGAAGTGTACTTGGTCGGCTGGGTCGTGTGCGTGGCCGGCATCGTCAAGGTTATGCGGGAGGGACTGAAAGACATGGTGATTCTCGGCGGTGTGCGCATCCTCACCGTACTGCTGGGTCTCACCGCACTCAAGTACATCGCCGTCTCATTTACTCGTGAGTATTCGTTGCAATCGTTGCGGTGTCCAGTGCAACACTAACATGACCTCTCATTGAATGCAGAAACGATCAAGTCTTCGGCGCCGTTCTTCACTGTCGTGCTCACCTACTTTCTGCTCGGGCAGCGCACTGGATGGCGCGTCAACATCTCGCTGCTTCCGATCGTCACAGGACTCGTGTTCTGCAGCCTCTCCGACAGCTCCTTCCACGTGATCGGTTTCATCGCAGCGCTTGGCTCCAACTGTGTCGACTGCATTCAGAATGTGCTCACTAAGAAGCTCCTGAACCGCGCCTACACGTACGTTCGCTGCAACGTTGGCATTCCCACGTCCTGCAATATCCGTTTTGACTGGTCTGTCTGTCGCACAGTGTCTCTCAGCTACAGCTTTACACGAGCCTGATCGCCGTGTGCATGCAGCTCACATTCATCTTGTATAACTGGTTGGCCGCTCCTCGGCACTTGACCGCCCCGGCCAAGGGGCCGTCCGAACGATCCACGCTCTACCTGTTCGTGCTGCTGACATTCGACGGACTGGGCTTCTACCTGCAGAGCGCGTTCGCGTACGTGCTCATGAGCCTGGTCTCGCCCGTCACACACAGCGTCGCCAACTGCGTCAAGCGCGCGCTGCTGATCACGCTCTCCATCTTCCACTTCGGCGACCACATCACGCCGCTCAACTGGTCCGGTATGGTGCTCGTGATCTGCGGCGTCTACTTCTTCAACGTCGCCGCACGGATAGAACGCATGCGCGAGTCCAAGCAGCCAGCCATTGTGCCTGTGGGTCCTCCGTCGAGGGCCATCGAGAAGCGCACCATCGCGTCGCTCTCGGAGATCGTCATCGACGCACGCAAGCAAGGGTGAGAGAGAGTGTAGCCATTTGATGTCCTGTACGCTTTTGATTGGTGGAAATACAGTGCTGTGAGCGCGTTCATTGGATAAAATACTACCTCAAGTTGTCAGTGCCGTCTGGGTTCTCACGGGTCGCACGGGTTACAAGCGGGTTTCGGTGGACCCGTCGCAAGTCGACCCGTGAGCCCCTCGTGTGGAGTTCTTTTCGCCGCCGGCGCTTCCAACAGCCAGACCTCCAGTGCATCCACGCGCGCGACCATGAGCTCGACAGACTATGCGCGGGAGCTCCTGCGACGACAGTTTCTCGGTACGTGAGCAGCTTGGCACAACGTCCAGTGGAACCGCCGGACGCTGCGGATCCCAGCGCAGCCATCCGTGGGGAGCTCTATGGGATATGGGAGCAATGGCTAACGGGAACCTGTCGGCGTCGTTTCTCTCTTGATCTGTCTGCGAATTCGCCATGCAGAGATGAGCAAGAACCCTCCAGAGGGCGTCTCTGTCGGACTCGGCGACGATGAGAACATCTTCCACTGGGAGATCCTGCTCGTGGGCCCTCCAGACACGCTGTACGAAGGCGGCTTCTTCAAGGCGACGCTCGAGTTCCCGAACAACTTCCCCAACATGCCGCCAAAGATGACCTTCAAGTCGGAGATGTGGCACCCAAACGGTTCGTTTCAATATCGTTATGGCGTGCGATTGATGGCTGTTGATCTAATGTGGATTTATGGCGTGCGTTTTAGTCTACTCGAACGGCGTCGTGTGCATTTCCATCCTGCATCCGCCTGGAGAGGACCAGCTGAACGCGCAGGAGACCGCGGACGAGCGATGGAGACCGATTCTCGGCGTCGAGGCGATCCTCGTGTCCGTCATCTCCATGCTGTCGGACCCCAATGACGAGTCGCCTGCCAACATCGACGCAGCTGTGAGTTCCTCTTGGCGTCGGGGCGTTTCCGAATCGGTGCTGATCGTGTGTGTGTGCGTGCCCATGACAACAGGTCGAGTGGCGAAATGAGAAGGAAGCCTTCAAGAAGCGCTGTCGCCGTATCGTCCGCAAGTCCCAGGAAGACTTTTGAGCGCGTCGCTTGATGTGCTGGCATCGTGTCGGCGTCGAAGGCGATGGCGAGTCGTTCGTTTATTACAGGCAGCGAGACGCCTTCGCAAGTAGCTGTGAAGCCGCACCGCGTGCGCGGCTTCGCAGGTCAGGTCTCCATATCATACAAGCTCAATAGGAGCGACTGCATTCCGCCCCACAGTCATGCATCCACTCCCTTCCAACTGCACTCTCCATCACGTCGTCCTTTCCTTGCCGTCCCAAGCGGCAATGAGCCGAATGTTCGATACGTACTGATTTAACGCATCCACCTTCAGAATACCGGTATCCTCTTCAACTGGGCGATTGGCCAAACTGTACCGGTATGAAACCGGTATGTTCGACGCGTCACCACCGCCTGTTTTCGTGTTCAGTAGCTCCAAGCAGAAAAGCTCAGCAGCTCCACACACTTTGGGATCTTCCCTCTCCGTCCAAGCAGCCTCCTCTTCTCCTCGTCTTCCTAAGCAACAATGGTGATGGCTCTGCGTCGCTCCATGGCCATGGCCTCGTCGCTGGCGCGTCCGCGTGTGGGCTCGGCGCTGCTCCACCAGCAGCTCAAGGCTCACAAGCACACGCACACGCTGGTGCTCATCCGCCACGGCGAGAGCGAGTGGAACAAGTCGAACCGCTTCACGGGCTGGTACGACGTGCAGCTGTCCGAGAAGGGCAACGCCGAGGCCAAGGCCGCCGGCGAGCTGCTCAAGAAGGAGGGCTACACCTTCGACGTGGCGTTCACGTCGTACCTCAAGCGCGCCATCCGCACGCTGTGGCACGTGCTCGAGCAGACCAACCTCATGTGGATCCCAGTGCACAAGACCTGGCGTCTGAACGAGCGCCACTACGGCGCGCTCACGGGCCTCGACAAGAAGGAGACCGTGGAGAAGCACGGAAAGGAGCAGGTGCTGATCTGGCGCCGCAGCTACGACATCCCGCCACCGGCGCTCGACGAGACCAACGAGCACTACCCAGGAAACGACGTGCGCTACAAGGGCCTGTCCAAGGCCGAGCTGCCAGTGGGCGAGTCCCTCGAACTCACGGCTGCGCGTGTGATGCCAGAGTGGGAGTCGAGCATTGTGCCAAGCATCAAGTCCGGCAAGAAGGTGCTCATCGCCGCCCACGGCAACAGCTTGCGCGCGCTCGTGAAGGAGCTGGACGGCATCTCCGAGAGCGAGATCACGGAGCTCAACATCCCAACGGGTATCCCGCTCGTCTACCACCTGGACGAGAACCTCAAGCCAATCCCACACGCCGACGCCATCGCGCCACTCAAGGGCTTCTACCTGGGCAACCAGGAGGAGATCCGCGCGCGTATTCTTGGCGTCAAGAACCAGACCAAGTAAACTCATGAGGGATACAGTCGCTGCACAATGTGCGTAGCTCATCGATAACGCTAGCCACTCACTGCAGCTGCGAATACATGTTCAAACAACCAACTCTCGTTGTGATCCCGTCTACAGCCACGGCAGCTGCAGGTGTCCCTGCGCAATGAGCCGCCGCATCGACCATCCAGTGGTCGCGTTGGGGTCGACGTCGTCGTCGTGACGCCACGACCAGAACGTCCAGCCAGCGCCTGCCTTTTCGTAGCTTGTGAGCTGCGCCTGCGCGAGTTCCCGCACCCGCAGCGTGTTGTTGAACGGCGCGGACGCTGGTCCGGCGAGACACCATTCACCTATGAGCAGCGGGTTTCCGCTCCACACGCGTGGGACGAGAAAGCCGTCCGCGTACGCGTTGGCAGCGTCGATCACGAACTGCTCTGTTTGGTTCTCGAAGCCCCAGATGTAGTACCGATGAAACTCGTGCCAGACGTTGCGGTACGCAGGCGCGAGCATGAGATCCTGGTGGAACTCGGGCGTCTGCTGGTTCAGACCTGGCGAGGTCACGATCACGCACTCGTTGCCGTCGTCTCGGATCTTTGCGTAAGCTTCCAAGTAGTATTCCTTCACTTTCTTCATCGCCTCCTTGTCCTCTCCGAAAGTCGGTTCGTTCATGAGGTTCAGTCCCAGAAACGCCGGAGCCTGCTTGTATCGATTGGCGAGGAACGTGGCGAAGTGGACTGAGTTGTTGTAGTTTGCCTGGGAGTTGGGCCAGTTCTTCTCGCCCAGATACGTCGGCGCGCTGTGGTCGTAGCCGTTCTGCGAGCCCTGGTGCGCGTGCAGGCTAAGCATGACGGCCACGTTGAGTTCGTTTGCCCAGTTGTTGATGAGATCGTCCAAGTAGCGGAGACTGGACTTGTTGTAGTTGGCTCCGGTTGGTGCAAACATTTTGCTCAGGTCCGACGGGCTCTCCGCAGGGTCTCCGTTAACGATCCAGTATCCCACAGGCACGCGAACTGTGTTGAGCTTGAGGTTGGCGATCTCCTCGATGTCCTTGCGGGTAATCCACGTCCGGCGATGCTCGTCGAATAGCTCGTCGCCCTTCTCGTGACCGAGCGCCTGCATCACCTGCCACTCACCTCCTCGCGTGATGTTCTCCGGGAGATCTCCCCACATGGGCGACCTGTAGGACATCCAGTGCTCGCCTACGAGCCAACTACCCAGATTCACACCGCGTACCTTGACAGTGCGGTTGCGGAGCTGGTACTGAATGTGCTCGGCAGAGGCGATGTGGAGGGTGAGTGCAGCAACGGCAACCGACTGAAAGGAGAGGGAAACCATGCCGCAAGTGAAGAAGTTGTCGCTGTTGTTGTTCTTCGCTGAAGATTGGCGAGTGAGCGGAGAGGAAGCTGTCCAGCTCTCGCACTCTTAAGTCCACCAGCCCCGATGTGGTCGGGCCGCCACTCGGCCCTGATCGCACAGCGAATGCGATGGATTTCCAACGTAGATCCCATCGCCCACAACTTCGTCGCGCGTTGAGTTCATTGAATGCCATGCGACGCACAATAAATCCACTCCCGCGCCCCACCGAGCCCTTTACGGTAGCGGATCGGGATGGCGTGCTTCGTCGCACGTAGAACGTGCTGAGCGAGTTGCATCGGCCACGGGATCGCGCAGTGCGATGGGGATCTTCTGGTCACATGGCAATCGTGCTAACAACGCTTGTCAGCCGGCAGTAGAAGCCGTCGGAACTGAGGACGACGTGCGTAGCGTCACGCGAGTCGTTGGTGGAATGCGGAGGTGGATCATCTACGGAAGTGTAGCCATATCTACGTCACTACTGAACTTCCTGATCTCGTTCGAGTGACCCCTCAATTCCTGGATGAATCGCATCGTCCTCTCAGCCGTTTGACAGGCGAGATGCGCTGCTCGCGTGACGTACCTACAGTCCTGAATGGAACGGTAGCCATTCGTCACCACCTCGATCTCGGTCTGTCAAACGGCACGAATGGCCATCGCCCAGAGCGCCCCCACCGGTCCCGTCACCAGCCACTGCGATGCATTCGCAGGCACAGCCACAGCGGATGCAACGGCGACTGCGTCGTGCGCTGGCTACCGCTGTCTGGATCGCGACGCGTGCTTCGGCTTCGACGCGGCGGCGTCGGTTGCGCAGCTCACACACAACAGCAGCGAGTGCGATGTGGAGGCGGCACTGATGGACACGCACACCGTCGCCTACGTTGACAGAGCTGGCCGGTTGCAGCGCATCAGGTACGAAGCCTTTTCCTCGTCATGGAAACACTCTTGAGCTGCAACGCACTCACCCTGAATTCCTGCAGCGTGGACGACGCACAGGAGCTCATGCAGTGCACGTACAGCACAAAGCTCATGTTCCAGACTTCCAAGATGCTGCGTAACTACCCGTTTTGGGGCTACACGTCGGCGTCCAACGGTGGCTTCGAATCGCTGTGTGCGGAGCGCCACCCATCCACTGCTATCCACGGCGGTGTCGCCATCGGCCACGTCGCATCGCTCGAAGACGTGGAACGCACGGCGCTTGGTCTCTTCGCGACTTCAGAGATTAACGACGGTGAGCTAATTGGCGAGTACGCCGGCGTCGTGCTCGTGGATGCGAGTGGTGGTGGGAGCGACGCGAGCCACGACGCGTATGGCATCTGCTACCAGTCCGTCTTTGAGGACGGACAACTCTACTTGAGTGCGATGGAGTACGGCAACGAGATCCGGTGCATCAACCACAGCTTCAAGCCCAACGTGCGCTTCTCGCCCATGATCCACGCTGGTATCCTTCACGTTTTCTGTGTGCGTTGTTGTTCTTGTGAGCAGTACGTGAGAGCACCAGACTGACCGTTTGCCGTGCTATGCATGTAGTTTGCGACCCGAAGGATCCTCCCGGGCGAGCAGCTCTTTGTAAATTACGGTCCGACGTACTGGAAAAGTGCCGGCATCACGCCGCTCGCATCGTTTTGAGTCGAAACACTGTCCATATCGTAGTGTTTTTTGGAATTGAGACCTCTTCACTTGTGCGGGATGGCTACACACGTCAATTGACACGCACCTGCGATTCAATTCTGAATTGTCTCGTCCTGTACCACCTGGCGGCATGACGGTTGGAAGTGCGTGGCGCGAACCCATTTGACACACTTTGTATCACTGCGTTCGCTCGGTCTTTGATACCACACCGTTCCATAGCTGCCCAGCCCCACCAGCTAACACCACTCTACCCACAAGCAACCGACATGGCAACCCCGTCGCCAATGCCGCTGTGCCGCGGCTACCACTGCGTGGACCGCGAGGCGTGTTTCGTGTACGACAACGCGAGCAAAGTGGCATCGCTGGCCCACGAGAGCCACGCGTGCGACGTCCCTGCGGCCACCGACGGCCTGACGCTGCGCTACCGCGGGCGAGACGGCGTCGTGCAGCTCATTTCCACGGAGCAAGCGCAGGAGCTCATGCGCTGCACGTACACCAGCAAGCTGCTGTTCCAAAGTGCGAGTATGCTGCGTAACTACGCGTTTTGGGGCTTCACGGGCAGCGAGGACGAAGGCTTTGCCACCATCGCGATGGCGCCGTCTGCCTGGTCGGAGATCTCCGCGGACGTCGCGATCGGCCACGCGAGTATGCTGGACGGACTAGGGGAAGACCAGGATCATGGCTTAGGACTGTTTGCCATGGCGTCGCTCGCGCTAGGCGTCTTCCTGGGAGAGTACACCGGCATGATCCAGGTCAGCTCGGATGCCGCGACCGCCCACGATCCGTACGGCGTGTGCTACCCGTCGGTGTTTGAGCGTGGCGAGCTGCGCGTGAGTGCGAGTGAGTACGGCAACGAGATGCGGTGCATCAACCACAGCACCGAGCCCAACGCGTCCTTCCGCCCCATGATCCGACGAGGCATCCTCCACATCTACTGCGTACGTCCCCGTTTTACGTCAGACTGCTGTCTCGTGACACTAACGATTTTCGATTGTGGATGGCAGTTTACGACCCGCGCAGTGGAGGCCGGCGAACAGATCTTCGTCAACTACGGACCGTCCTACTGGAACGGCGCCGGCGTGCAACCGGTCTCGTGCTGAAGTATTTATTCGAGTATGATACATCACACACTGCCCTCATCTCCTTTCAATCGGCAGTGTCGCTGATGCCCCTTGGCGTAGCTCACGGATGTCGCTGTGTCAATTGCAACGGCGAAAAGACACAACGGAAGGCTGACGGACAACCGATTCTCCAGGGGACCGACTCAATTATCGGCTGTAGCACGTCTACCCGACACACGTGACGAGGAACGCCCCTGAGCAGGGGCGAGCGGTAGAGTGGATCTCTCGGTACCGCGAAGACAAGCTGAGAATGAGTCCAATCGCATTATAAGTGAGGCCGACACTCGGAACACAGCGCATACGTTTCCACGTCAGGGTTGGTGGTGATATTTACGATGACAATCATGGCAAGCACAGCCTGAGTGAGGTATGGACTGGCTGGATGACCCGCTTACTGCTCGATCTCGACGATGGCCTCAATCTCAACAGCGACGTTCAGCGGCAGCGCGTTGGTGCCGACAGCCGAGCGCGCGTGGATGCCCTTGTCGCCGAACACCTTGCCGATGGTGTCGGACGCGCCGTTGATCACGCCTGGCTGGCCCGTGAAGCCGTCCACACAGTTGACGAAGCCCACGAGCTTGACCACGCGCTTGACCTTGTCCAGGTCGCCCAGTTCGTGCTTGAGCGTGGCCATGAGGCTCAGCGCAATGTGGTGCGCGGCCTCGTAGCCCTCCTCCGGAGTGAGGTCCTTGCCGATCTTGCCAACGATCAGGTCGCCGCCGATCGGCTGTGGCAGGTGGCCAGCTGCAGTCAGAACACAGTAGCTCTACGTCAGCACGGGGTCTTTACCATACCATCCAGATCTAGCCGCGAGAGGGAATACGCACCCGTGAAGATGTAGTTGCCCGAGCGCACGCACGTGCGGTAGTTTCCCTTGGGCTCGGCCACAGCGGGCAGCGCGTAGCCCAGCTCCTTCAGACGCGCCTCGATGTGCACGTGGCGGGCGTTCATGGCGCGACGCGGCGCCGCAGACTTGAGCAGCGACAGCATGGTAGAGGAGACGGACGGACGCAAGGAGAGAAGTGGGGGCTTCGTCTACAGACTCGAAATGGTGGGCAAAGAGAGGCAGGCAGGCCGCGGCTGTGGACCCGGATGCCGCGTCACGAGATGAGCTGCTCATTCAGTGGATTCGATTGCGCAGCTTCAAGCAGACCCACCACGCGGTCCACAGCGTCACGTGGGACACGACAAGTGGACCACATCAAGGATCCGAAGGGATCATGTTGTACTTTCCCACAGACCATCACTCCTCCAATCTCCCATTTTTAGAAAGTGCACTGACGTCGCCGTCTTATGCGTGGGCTTCGGCGCCTGGTCTCGTTCTGACTGTGAACACGTGCGTATCCACACTACGTGCGTGAGGACGACGTGAGGATCGCGACGGGCGAATTGTTCCATCGATGCGGGAGCTCAATGTGCATGGCGCGAGCTGCGAGCCAAGTCCATCGGCAGCATCGCGACACTCGGCACGCAGCAGGAGCAACGATCTGAACCGCGGACGTATCCATCCACTGAGGCGCTGCCGTCGGGTGGCGATCTGGTGTCATGGTCGCGACCACGCAGTCTCCTCCGCCGCCGCTGACGATCTCGCGCAGGTCGTTCACCGCGACGCTTGAGCAGCCAGCGGATCGTCCCGCCGGTCGGCGACACTCGATCACTGTCTCTGCTGCCGCGCTGGCGTCGGAGACTGCAGTCGTCCAGCTAAAAAGCCCGCGAAGCTTAAAGGAGTATGAGGAAGAGTTGCGTGGGTCTTCAAGTCGATGGGCAAAGCTTGAGAACAAGTCCCCACGAGACTTTGGTGGGTCGTTGCCACGCAAACTCACACTCTCTCGACGTCAGCCGACGTGTCTGCGGCGTCGATCCACGAAGAAAGACGACGAAACAACGTACGACGCAATCCCTATCGCAATTGCATCCGTTCTATAACTCACTGTGTATTTGTTGATTCTAGGTTTCGCCTGGAGATTGTAGGGCCGTCACAACCGCACATGCAGGCAGTTGTAGACGATGTTCTTCATGGATTCCACGCACACGTCGGACCTGTTTCAGTTGAGGATGGCACGGGTGGGGTCTATTACCTACGTACCAAGGCTCAGCGCATCGTCGCAGTCTTCAAGCCCAACGATGAAGAGCCTTTCGCGATCAACAACCCGAAAGACCACCGTCCTGAGATCTCTCAAAGCGTCGTTA
>JAADVE010000445.1:0-18741 GCA_023334595.1 Pythium utonaiense
CGTCTGATCCAAAAGTATCGCGACGCACTTCCCGCTCACCAAAAGCCAGGTCAAGCGAAGCCATCGAGCACTCCTACTGACGCCGTCCCACCACCATCGTCCACACAACGGCTGAGTGTATTTGTACGAAAACGTCCGTTGGCCAAGAAAGAGCTCAAGGCGAAAGGCTACGATATCCTCACGTGTCTGTTCGCAGGGCCGAAAGCGCAGGCGTTCCGCAAGGAGCTCATGTGCCACGAGCCAAAACTCAAAGTGGACTGCTCGGAAGCGTTGGAGAACCACCAGTTCCACTTTGACGGAGTGTTCGATGACGACCAGGACAACACTGCCGTATACAGCGCAACCGTAGGGCCGATGGTGCCGTTCCTCGTCCAAGGCTCACCTTCTGCGAACAACGCAACTGCCAGTCTCACGGTGTTCGCGTACGGCCAGACAGGCAGTGGCAAGACGTACACGATGAAGTCGATCTACCGCCAAGCAGCGAGCGATCTCTTCGCGCGGCTGTCCGATCTAAAGGTGTCCGTGGGCGTGAGCTTCTACGAGATCTACATGAACCAAGTGAACGATCTGCTGAACCAACGCACTCGCGTGCAGGTCATGGAGGATGGAGATGGCGTCGTCCAGCTGCAGGGACTGAAGGAGATCGCGATCACAAGCGCCGACGAGCTCATGGAGCTCATCCAGATCGGCGAGGAGTCCCGCGCAACCAGTGCCAACGCTGTCCACGACGACTCGTCGCGGTCCCACGCACTCCTGCGAGTGACGATCTATAACAGCGATGGTAAGAACGAAGGCTCAGTGTTCGCGAGACTGTCGATGGTGGATCTGGCTGGCTCAGAGCGTGCGTGTGACACCCAAAGCGACTCAAAGAGCACGCGCATGGAGGGAGCTGAAATTAACAAGAGTCTGCTCGCTCTCAAGGAGTGCATCCGTGCTCTGGACCGAGGTGCTGGTCACATCCCGTTCCGACAGAGTAAACTCACGCAGTTGCTACGAGACAGGTGCGTGAGGAATCGAGGACATGTAGGGAGGCTGGGTTCGGACTGACCGAGGTTTCTCATGATGCATAGCTTTCTGTGCGCGAACTCCAAGACCGTGATGATCGCGACTGTCTCACCGTGGTCTGAGAGCTGCAACCACACACTCAACACACTCCGCTATGCAGATCGGCTCAAAGAGATCGGCGCCAACTGAGCTCAAAAGGTGTCGAGGCAGCGATAACAGTTTTAGGACGGTATAAAGTCTAGATGTTTGGAGCTGTTGCCAAGAATAGGGAACGTCGTGTATCACTACGGTGTCCTGCGTTCACCACTAACGATGATCTCCTAGTCGATGACTTCGTCGAACTCTGCCACTGCACGGAGCTCGAGCCACTCGCTGTCGCTGGCGTCGGCTCGTAGCCACGCCGGCTCGACCTCCAGCTCACCTATTCGGCGCCATGAGGACTCGACAGTCTCGCTTTCGCTCCCATGCAAGTGCTTGCAGCCGATGGAAATGCCACTGTCTCAAGACGGAGAGCTATCGGCTCGCAACACTACCCACCGCACGCCCGAGCACTTCAAGGCCGTGGTCCAGGACTCGACGTGGCTCCTCGACCAAGCGCTGCTGGGATCCACCAGCAATAAGCACAGTAGCTTCGGCAACAAGGCCTCAACAGGCCAAAATGACCAGTCCACGGCTTCCCAGTCACCCTCCACAGGCTCAGCGTCGTCCCACAGCAATGCGCACAGCAGTAGTGGCGCAGGAGGTGGAGCAGGCAGCGAGTTCTTCCCCAGCTCCAAGACGCGGAGACAAGTCGCCGTGCAATCCCAACGGGCATTCGCCTTCTTCCGTTTGCAGCAGTTCTCGCGCGCAATCAAAGACTACGACGCCTGTCTGGTTAGTGAGCCCACGTCGGCGCTGCTCTACTATAATCGAGGCTGTGCTTTCTACGCCTGGGGCAAGCGAGAGCGAGCGATCCAGGACTTCACTCGCGCTCTCAAGCTCGACTGCAAGAACGTGCTCTACATTGAGAGCCGGGCAGTCGTAAACAAGGAGCTGGGCCGGTTCAAGGAAGCTATCCAAGACTACACGTGGCTCGAGACGCTGCGACGAATGGCTTCGGCTGCTACGAATCGAGGAGGACGCAGCAGTCAGCCCCACGGACTCTCTATCAAGGCAGCAGACCGGGTTTCAGAGGACGAGGACGGCGAAAGCTCCTCCCGATCTACGTCATCACTTCGCGGCTCGTTCTCCATGTCGTTCAGTGACCTACAAGCTTCTTTATTAGGTGCAGCTATCAGCGGGAGCATCTCACAGGATACGCTGTCCAATGGCCCACTCATGACCGATGGCCTTACGACAGAGGAGCGCGAGACGCACGTGCTCGAGTGGATGGTGCGCTTTCTGCAGCACCCACCTGGCACGCGGAAGAGAAGCGACATTAGCGACGCCGTTCAATACGCCAAGTTATGGGGCTTCTTCCGAGGTATGGACCTGACAATGCTGGAGCAGTGCATGGAAGACGCCGTGTATGCCTTCTTCGACTCGGACGTGGTCGTGGTGGAGCAAGACAAGCGGGCGTCTCACTTTGTCGTGGTGCTCAGCCCCACAGCGCCTTTTGTCAAGAATGTCGACTCGAGTAGCGGCATCTCCAAGCTGCGAGAACTCAAGAAGCTCTCGCAGGGCGACGCTGTGGGCACCGATGCCTACGCCGTGTCGTTTGGCGATGGCACACTTCGCACCATCAAGCACGAGATCGCAGAGGCCGCAGCCATTTCTGCGAATCCCATGCTCAAGATCGCTTCGAAGAAACTTCGAGCCGGCCACCACCGGAACCACGGGTCGCTACTGGCGCTGCTAAACTCCCAGTCGCTTGTCACGATGTTGAACAGCAGTACGTTCTCTCCACTCCTTCACAACATGCACCAGGATAATGCAAACGGAGACCACGCGGGGTCGCTGCTGCCGCCGGAGCCTGCAAGCTTCACGACTCTAGAGCCCGTCCACTGCATGCTGCTAGAGGTAGAGTCGTATCGCGATATTCTCCATGACCACGAAGAAACCGTGCTGGAAGAGCGTGTGGCCTTCCTCCGAGGCTGCCGCGTGTTCCAGAGCTGCTCGGAGGAGGTGCTCACCGCACTGGCCGCGGTGTCAGGAGCTCGGATCTACGACCCCGGCAAAGACATCCTCCGGACAGGCGATCAAGTCACGCATCTGAGCGTGATCAAGCGTGGCGTGTGCCAAGTGCGCAAGACGATCCGCATTGCCGCTAGCCAGGCGCGAGCCAAACCCAAGGCGAACACCCACGGCCGTAGCCGCACAGCTCCGTTGTCACCGTTGGATAAGCGGGGCAAGGTCCCCGATAGAGACGACGGCGATCCCCTGTCGTCCTCTCGGTCCTCTGGCGATGGCAGTTGGGTGCTGGACAACGGTTGGATGCTCACGAACCCGCGCCTCGTGAACAACGCGCAGGGGCACGGGAAGGAAGAGCCCATGGTGATACAAGACGTGAACGTGGGCATCCTGGCGAGCGGCCAGGTCTTTGGCGAGCTGAGCGTTTTGCAGCCAGGCCAGAGCTCTCAAGTCACGATCCATTCACAAACGCTGGTGGAGATCCTTGTGTTTGAGCAGAGCGAGCTTGCGAAGCTACACGTCCAGTACCACTCGGGCACGATGAACGCGCTGCAGGAGTCGCTGCTGTTCCACAACCCACCCCAGCAGAAGATCGTTCAGCTCCAGCGGGACTTAGAGGCATGGGACAAGGAGAAACGTGGCGTGCTCCGTGAACTGGCATTACACTTGCCTGGCAAGGCACAGTCTGTGATCCGTAGCGCCTCCTGCATGAACCACACGCCGGAGAAACAGCCTAAAATGCCTTCGCCCATGCGGCGGCGTGCTTCGCTGGTCAGCGTGCCACCTCTGTCGCCTCTCACAAGACACAAGAGCATCAAACTGATCAGGGGCTCAGAGAGCACACCGACGCTGCCGCGTGTGTCATACTCCTAGTGCTGGTAGCAAACGCCTACGAAATGCAATTGCGATTGTGGATTTCTCTCAGGGATTGCTGTTGTCAGCAGGGCACGCGGACCGCTTTGCAGCGGCCACGCAGACGCCTCAGGTCTCAAAGATTATATCAGTTGATCATTGAGAAATCGCTCCTACACTCCGCTACTTCTGTTCTACTACTAGAGGTTGGTGACCCATCAACAAAGGTATGCTGTCCACAGAATCCCCCGCACGCGGTCGCCCGAAGGCTACGCTACACGGGCAATTGACGGATCTCAAACTTTAATTAATCACGCGGGACCACGAATACACACATACATTACGCGCGCATTCATCGAGCGCTTGGTCAAGTCGGGCAGAGCTGCATGTGCGTAGAGCCACAGAGTCGACACGCTCTGCGGAGGCGCCGCAGTCGGAAATGCGATAGAGCGGCAGCAGCAACAGTGGATGCTGTTGGGAAAGGCGGTCGCCTCGGAATGACTGGTGTGGCTGGTGCGCTCGTATTTACGAGGTCTCTCGTCAGAGTGGTGGTCGTTTTTACGCCTTCACCCGAATACAAGCCCGTCGGGCGTGTGTGCGTGGTCCACACCAGCGATCCCCCTTCAGTGTCTAGATTTGTGGATGTGCGGTGGTGCGTCGGGGTGGAGATTGTCTAAATTTGTGAATTTTTGTGGTGGTCTGCGGCTCGGAGCTCCTCAGCAGGAGACCCCCTGGCGCCGTACGTTCCTAGTATTCGCACGAAGAAGCAGGCAAGATGATCGTGGCGATCGCCAAGCACGCGGCCAAGCACGCCAAGCAGACGCAGGGCCTGCGCGCCATGGCCACGGTGCGCTACGCCGAGTACGGCCACCCGCTCAACGTCCTCAAGTAAGCTGCTTCTCGCGCTGCTGCACTTTCTCAGAGTGCCCCCATGCGATGCGAGATGACAGTGTCTGACGGTCGCTTGCTTCTCGGTTGCATTGCATGTTCACAGGGTGGAGGGCGACGACAAGGACGCGCCATTGGCCGCCAAGCAGGTCGCGCTCAAGTTCCTGGCCGCGCCGATCAACGTCGCGGACCTCTCGCAGATCCAGGGCGCGTACGCGATCCGCCCGACGTTCCCGGCCGTCGCCGGTAACGAGGGCGTGGCGGTGGTCACGGCTGTGGGCGCCGACGTCAAGAACGTCAAGGTCAACGACCGCGTGATCCCGACGCAGGCAGGCTTCGGCACGTGGCGCAACAAGGCCGTGGCCGACAGCGCCGACGTGGTCAAGATCTCGGACAAGATCAAGATCGAGGACGCCGCGACCATCGCCGTGAACCCGGCGACCGCCTACCGCCTGCTGGCGGACTTCGCCACGCTCAAGGCCGGCGACGTCGTGATCCAGAACGGCGCCAACTCGGCTGTCGGCCAGGCCGTGATCCAGCTCGCGGCGCTGCGCGGCATCAAGACCATCAACGTTGTGCGCGACGACGGCGACTACGACCTCACCAACGAGCACCTGAAGTCGCTCGGCGCGACCGTCGTGGTCACGGCCGACTACCTGGGCACGGCCCGCTTCAAGGAGCTGATCAGCGACCTGCCAGCGCCAAAGCTCGCGCTCAACTGCGTCGGCGGTAAGTCGTCGCTCGAGCTCGCTAAGGCCCTGGGCAAGAAGGGCGTGCACGTGACGTACGGCGGCATGAGCAAGGACGCCGTGTCCGTGGGCACTGGCTCGCTCATCTTCCACGACATCACGCTCAAGGGCTTCTGGCTCAGCGAGTGGGTCAAGGACGCCTCGGTCGAGGAGCGCTCGGCCATGCTGCAGGAGCTCGCGGGTCTTGTGGAGGCCGGCAAGCTGCGCACCTGGATACAGACATACAAGTTCGCGGACTTCGACGACGCGCTCGCGGCCGCCGTGAACCGCACGACCAAGCGAAAGATCGTGCTGCTGATGGAGTAAAGCGGACGCTGACTGTGCCATGCTCCTGCGCGCGTCTCCGTCTCCGTCTCTCGGTCTTCGTCGACGGCCTGCTCACACACTGGCCGCCAGTCGCGCGTGCCTCCAAATGGGTCGAGATTTGATGATTGAAAATGGGAAATAAAGCAAGAAAACAAACACCTACACATGGATGCGAGCGTCTATTGGTAAAGCAGGTTGAGCGGACGAGCGTCAGCGCCAAGACCGGAGCCCAGGGCCTTGTAGGCACTCTCCACTGCCTTCTGCACGTCCACGGAGCTGCTCGGCACGTACAGCGGTAGCGCTTCCGCCAGCGTCTGCACGGCTTCGCGAGCAGCGGCGCCGTCTCGGCCGGGCTTGTAGCCCTTCATGACTAGCAGATGCGTCGCGAAGGCCTGCTCCACACGCGCACAGTGGAGCAGGCGACTGAGGAACGCGTCCTTGATCTCCCAGGACGGGTCCAGCGACTCGAACGGCAGCGACGCGGGCGTCTTTGCGTCGTTGGAGGACTGCAGGATGCCGAAGTAGACGTTGGCCAGCAGCGCCGTGTGGGGCGAGGCCTGCGGCAGATACAGCGACGCGACCACGCTCAGCTGCACGACCTTGGCGTCCGATAGGAACTGCACCAGCGCGTCCGCCAGCGTCCACAGCGCGTCGCCTTCAAGCGCCGCCGTCGCCACGCGCACGACCGAGAACTGGAGGACAAGAACGTAGAAAAATTAGGAACCACGAGCTCTTTCACAGGCGTTCCGAGGGCATTTCCTGACGTACCGCTGGCGCATCCTCGCTGCTGGAGGTGGGGGTGTACTGCGTCACCGTCACGAGGTCCTTGAGGTAGTCGGGTAGCGGCAGCAGCGGCGTCTGGCGATGCGCGGCCACGTCCAAATGCGCGAGGGCGTCTGTCCGCAGCCAGCGTCCAGCATATCCACACGACCACACAGCGTCAGGCGTTGGGATCTGAAGAGCACAGCGGGTCCACGGGTGCACTACGTACGGCGTCCGGCGAGGGAGAAGTCGTCGAAGGCCAGCAGCGCATGGGGCGCCAGAAGCGCAGGCGAGTCGTTCGCCATGATGATCACGATGGAGCTCTTGGTGATGGGGGTCTCAGCTGCTAAAATACCGTAAGTCTTGTTGGATACGCGCACCTTCGTGCAACACCCCACCGAATATTTCGATTTACACGGTAATTTATTCACTCAACCACGGTAACATATATAAATACTTTCGGAGCTCTTCAACGGTTACGCTCACACGTCGCAGATCTAGATTAACGCTGCGATGCTGCGCCGGTTTCAAGCAAGCCCTCGCACAATGGCCACGAGCCTCAGTGGTGTGAGACCAATACGGCTGCACGATACGCAGAAGAACATGCACAGAAGCCATCTCACTTCGCTGGCTGCTGGTGTTGAAACGCCTCCGTCGCCCGCGCCGCTTGGCTGGCAATGCGCACGCGACGCCCCGCCCGCCGCACTCGGTCATCTGCCGACCACCGAACAGCGTGTTGCTGTCGCGCAGGAGATGCGTGTGTCCGCTGTCTCGCTAGTGGCTCTGTTGCTTCTGACCGTCGTCGTGAATGCCGTTCGCATCAACTTCCGCAACCAGTGCGCGGACGTCGTCAACCGTTGGGACAACAGCAAAATCGTCGTGATCCCGCCGTCCGGCGTGTACACTCAAGATGTATGGGGCCCAGGTCTCATGTGGCGCAACGGCTACAGCCCAGAGGCAACACTCGCTGAATTCACAATCATCGGAGATGGAAGGGTCTGGTATGATATCAGCGTGATTCCCCCAGGTGTACGTTGCCCTCTCTCTGAGATTTGCACGATAAGCTCGAGTCTGAGTGCTTGTGTACTGCTGTAGACTTTCTGGTGCGCCAACTTCACGCAATGCCAAGCCATGGCTAACGGCCGCAAGGGCTTCAACACCGCCATGGCGATTATCCCATTGACCAATGACAACGGCTACAACTGCCGCGCGCTCTACTGCATGCACCCAGCCTGCGAGGACGCCTATCTCTTCCCACGAGACAACACTAAGGTCCAGAACTGCCCCAATTCGACTGAGTTTGATGTCATCTTCTGCCCCGGTGGTGTGGCCATTCAACCGACTTCAGCGCCAGCAACACCCACTCCGACCACACCAGCTCCAACAACGCCGCAGCCAACAACGCCGCAGCCAACAACACCAGAACCGACTTCACCACCCCCCACGACACCAGCCCCCACGACACTAGCCCCCACGACACCAGCACCAACGACAGACGAGCCGCCAGATTATTCTAATGACGATGGACCCGACGAGCCCACGACAGCCCCACCAACGTCGACTCCACCACCAACCACGACAGCTCCACCAACTTTGGCACCACCAACAGCAACGCCAGCTTCACCAGCGCCATCGCCACCCCCTTTCGTGCGAGCCAACTTTGAGTACTGGGGAGAACAGGCGGGTAACGTGCCTGGCTGGTATGCACGGACATTGGATCTGTTGACGTGTTCAAGGTTACGAGTCGATGTGAATAACCCCGTCGGCCCGCTCAGCGAGGAAGTGTCGCTCATCTTTCGTGGTCCTATGGAAATCTACAGCATCTCCGTGTTTGACGCGTCCACCACAAACTATTGGCAGCGAGTGTCCTGGTACCGACCCGGCCGAGGGAGCGACAATTTGTTATTTTTCAACAACAAGAACATCGACTACGACGGCCCCGGTCTTCATAGCCCACAGATCTTCGCATCGGCCGATGGAAATGGCACGTCCACTGAGCCAGTGGAATTCTTAGGCAAGCTAGCAGACGCCAGCGAGCCTGCAAACCAATATGCAGGCCCAGGCATCGGTACCGGCGTGGAAGTGAACATCTTGACGGCCAAGAAATGTCGTGACGATGGCTCTGATTGTGTGGGCTCCCACAAGGGCGACTACGACTACCACGGCTGGGGTGGCGGCCGCAAGATCTTCGTGACGCGCGTGCGAATGCCCATGTCGAATACTGGACTGAATAAGCCAGCGATCTGGATGCTCAACGCGCAGACGATGTACACTGGGCAGTACAATCCGTGCAACTGCCGTGGCGTGGGCGAAGTTGGTGGCTGTGGGGAGCTCGATATCGCAGAGGTGATCGACAACCAAAATACGAGACTGGATCGAGTGTCCACGCACCACTACTTCTACGACGGCAGCGTGAAGAATCCAGACGGCGGCGACAACTTCGCGTCTAGACCGACCGACAAACCAGCCACGTACGTGACGATCATCGATGAGACGGTCAAGCAAGGGCTCATAAAGATCATCCAGATCGACTACTTTAACTTCTCGCTCGACCGGCTCAACCAGAAACTCGTGCAGCGGTGGATCGATGCATAGTATTGGATAGTGTTAGGAATTTGTAAAGAGAGACGCCAACCAGAGTCCGTCGTAGATGCTTGCAAAGCTACGAAAGGGAACGAGCCGTTTCGAGCCAAGGATACCAAGTAGTGGGACGATGGCTGCTCTACTCGGGCCGTTTCACTGGCTTCCGCTTGAGAAGAACGATCGTGGAACGCACTGCGACAAGCGTGGGTGGAGATCGCAGGCAGATGCGATGGCATCGGCCACTGCGCCGAGTGGGTGGTGGGTGCCGTATTCGAGACGCCCACTAGCCAATATCCTTCCTTCAGTCGTGGCATCTTGCATCACTACCTCGGCACGATGACCAAGCGATCGCTCCTCTATCTGCTAGTGGTACTGAGCGTCTTCCTGAGTCTCTCACAAGCTTCAAACTCTGCTTCGAAGGCAGTTTGCGTGGCCAAGTGCGCGTCCATCAAACAGAAATGCCGCAAGCCCCATGAAGCTAGACTTGGTGCATGCACGAACCTCCACGGATGTGACAAGACCTACTGCCCCGGCAACTACGCCTGCCGCTTTGGCTGCGCTATGTGCAAGTTCTACTGGTCTCACTACATCGGCGAGTGCGAACGCGTCGATGCAGCGTGCACCACCCGCTGCTCCACGGTTTGAACGCTAGATTCTATCGGTAGTATATACCTTCTTCTTCTTCGTCTTCTCTCTCTCTCTCTCTCTCTCTCTCTCTCTCTCTCTTTCTCTCTCTCTCTGTCCTTCCATCAAAGCAACACCAGTTCCCTTCCTCAAAGTGTGCTCTCCCATTCCACCTACAGTAGCGAGCATCGTCGCAGCATCAACAGCAACGCCACTATACCGTAGCCACTGCACTGCACTGAATGGGTTCCATTCCCGTGCGAACGTCGCAGTATATTGCTGCTCTTACGTCTGAGCGCTTTTCTCTAGTGCTTTCTCAAAACTTACATACTTGCGCGCAGTCACCCGCTGACGTCACATTTGCCAATCTCAGGTTCTCGGGGAACGTCATCTGTGCCGAGCTCTTAAACTTGACGCGGTAGGAGCCGACAGAGTCGTACTTGCCGCACGTGTAGATCTCGGGCGCGAAAGTCAGAAACGATTCACCGGCAAAGGCTGGCTCAGGCTTGAGAGGCATGGCACCAATGGCGATGAAGTAGTCGCCTCTCTTTAGATATGTCTCCATGAACGGGTCGCGTGTACTGACCGAGCCATCGAGCGTGCCCTCCCCAGTCTTTGCGTCATCACTCACGGCCACAAGCAAGCTCTCGTTCATAGCCATACTATCCGTCGACTTTTGCTTGAAGAGGTACATCACGGGGTCCACGTATGTCGCGGCACAGTCTCCGTTCACGTCCTTGTACTTGCCATCGTTGGACACCTCGTACGCCAGCACATCGATGGAGATCCGCGAACCTTCTGCGAGTGAGAAGAAGTACTGATCCACCGACACGCGCCACTTGTAGCTTTGGTTTGTGTTTGCCCACTCTGCTTCTACGTTGGTCCGGATGATCTGGCGCTCGAACGTGGCTTCGTACTTGAACTCAGCCGGAGCAGGTTCTGCCTCGGGCTGAAAGAATGGAAAGTTATCTGTGTTAGGGATGTCTCCAATATCCTCCGCCGACGCGGGAAGCGCGCCTGCTTTCTTCAGATCGGCAAGGATATCCACTGACGGAATGCCGGTGTTGCTGCACATCTGCCCGCAGTGGTGGAGGGCCACGACCCCGTGGTCTTGAGCGTCGATGACGGGCGAGCCGGATGATCCGCCCTGCGTGTCGCCATTGTACGAGTAGCCGGTGGCATTGCAACCCGTTGCGGCTGTGTCAAGGATAGTTGTCTTGGTGCCGTAATCGTTGACCATCGCGAGGCGCTTGCCGTAGAACAGTGGATGCTGCGGGATGTAGATCGCTTGATTCACGCGACCGGAGCTCGGTTTCAGCCGCAAGAAGCCATACTTCTTTGGCAAATTCACACCGGAAACGAGCTTGAGCAGTGCATAATCAAGCGTCTCGTTGCTCCAGACGAGCTTCGATGAGATTGACTCCACTGTGCCCGGACAATCGCCCCATTCCTTGCAGTTCTGGTTGCAAGACTTCGCCTCGGCCATAAACTCGACGGTGATCGACTGCGCCTCGGCTTGGGTTTCGACGCAATGGAAGTTGGTCATCAAGTGGCCCTCGGAGCCCAGGAGCCAGCCCGTGCACGCCGCGGTCTGCTTGTTCTCTTTCCGAATGAGTAACCGCGCCACCGTTCTCGCTGCGAGGAAAGCTGGACGGGTCGTGGAGTCTGGATAGTAGCAGAAGGCCTCTTTCGTGTTGTCGTTCGCGCATGTGGCCTCCATGCTCGCGGCAACACTGCGCTCGGGGTTATCGAGCTCATAATCGTACGAGTCGATCGCGAAGCCATAGCAGTTCTCAGGATTCACAGCATCCGCATTCACGCCAGAGAAGGCGTAGCTGGAAGCCAGGGCCGGACCGACATCGCGATACAATTCGACCTGCAGCTCCTTCGCGTGGATGGGAGTCGAGTAATTGTCCCTCCACTCGCGCCCGCTGTACAGTGTGTCAGTTATATTGAGTAACCGGTCTTCCTTGTCCACATTCTCCACGCCCCTCAGCACCATAGAGCTGCCTGGCGGTAGCCAGAACTGCGTGAAGTGAAGCTGGAAGTACGCGTAGCCGCCGCCCTTGGTGATCGTAAACGTGCGGTAGGGCCTGGTACTCGAAACGTTGGCCAGATAAAAAGCCATCAGGAACTCCGGACAACCCATACTGAGTGTGACGTTCTTGGCAGCTGCATCAACAAGCGGTGGGGCGGTGGTGGATCCATAGTCCTGAGCGGTGGACGGCAGCGCTGATGTTGCGAGGGCGAGCAGCAGTAGCCCGAGGCTGCGGTGGATGCTCCATGGGCGACCAATGCTCATCACGCGATCAAAATCTAGACTGGCACCACCCTCACGCGTTGGGGGAACTGCGGCCCGCCCTGTCTGTTTAAATATGGGATGCAACAGCACCAACCCGTCGTTGTGAATGGCCAATTTGATCCCTCTCTGCTACCACACGCAGCATCGCATGGAGCCCACAGTGGCGTCACTGCCATGGGCTCGTACACACGAGAACAGGAGATCAAGGATTCCACATGTCCATGGCGGAGCGTGTTGCGCACATTTTCTTTGAAATGCCAACGCTGAGATTTCCAAGAGGGCGGCGCGAAAATCGAGGGCCACTGAGTTTATCACGGCATTCGAATTTTTATGCGAGAAGAAAGTAGATCGTTGAACGAAGCAGGTCACACTAACGCTTCAGTGACGCTTCTCCCTCGTGAGCCACGAGGCGTGACCTTGGAAACAGGTCCAGGCAGCGAGTTGGTAGGCCGGTGGGCTCAGCGTCGTCGCCTACACAATTTATTGTATCACCATCATCGTGGTCCAGTGAGATCGTCCATGGTAAACACCGCCTCAGCTCTGGATTGCCAGAGCTGTCGTAGTCTCTTCGTCAGCTCTATCGGAGATGGCGAATGCCAGCACCACCGGCTGTGTGAGCGCGACAACGAGGTGGGCTGTGCAAAAATATGGAATGTGTTCTATTTTTGGCGAACCACTAAAGCAGTACATTTGTCGTGTGCCGACGCTGTGAAAACAGTGTCGCAACTCGGCCGACCCAACCAGCACCGTTCATCCCGCAGCGCTCGACTCGCAGAACCTTCCCCCTGCTTTCGTCCGGTGTGACAGGCCACACGAATGGGGCTGTACGCTATACCAGACAATCGCTGCAGTCTCGTGTCCTCGAGGCTGTCGAGATCCAACTTAAGCTTCTCTTCTGGCTCGCAGGTTGCGGAGGTTCTGATGACCTTTGCCCGCTGCTCGTCCGGAAGATTCTTCAAGTTGGTAGAATGAGGAACGCAGCAGCTCGTCAGCTCCGTAAAGCACACGGGGGACTTCAAGGCGGTTCTTTTGGATGTCCTTATGGCCACAAGAACAGTCATGTGAGCTAGAAGAGGCTCACTGGATCAGTCCAAACGCCACGTACAATCGGCACACGCTCGAGCCACCACCAGAGCCGTCCGCGTGTGACTCACAACTCACCACTGCAGTCTGCGTAGATCTACAAGCAGTAGCAGTAGCAGTAGCAGTAGCAGTAGCAGTAGCAGTAGCAGTAGCAGTCGCAGTAGCAGTAGCAGTAGCAGTAGCAGCAGACCCCGCAGACCCATCCATCCATCGTACTTTGGCGAGTGGGATGTGTGACGCGGCAGATCTGGCAGGCGGCACCCGACCGGTTTTAGCGGAGCCCTCCGATCAGATCCCATCGGATCCCGTGCCGTTCTCCTCGGTTTTTGAAGGGATTCCGTTGTGCTGCTGGTTGAAGAGCGCCGCTCGTACTGTAACGTACATGCAAACAGCGCCCGCCACCAGCGACTCGGCGGCTCCGTAGACGACGACCACGACGCCCCCCGTGCTCGCACGCTCGCGACTGCAACGCTCTCCATCGCACCGCGCCAGAATGTCGACGCTGGCGGCCGCGAAGAAGTCGGCCGTGTACGTGGCGGCCACGCGCCAGCACGTGGGCAAGACCAGCACGTGCGTGGGGCTGCTCCACGGTCTCACCTCGCGCATCGACCACATCGGATTCCTCAAGCCCGTGGGCCAGGAGAGCGTGCTCGTGGAGAACAGCTCCCTGCGCGTGGACAAGGACGTCGCCGTCGCGAAAGGTACGCTCTGCTCTCTCTCTCCCTAACAAGCTCTAGCCGCTGACCCGCTCGCTGCTGCTGTGCAGAGATCTTCAAGCTGGACCGGTGCCAGTACGAAGACATGTCGCCCGTGGTGATCCCGCCGGGCTACACGCGGCAGTTCCTGGACGGCAGGATCACGGTCGAGTCGCAGCTGCAGAAGATCCGCCAGAGCTTCGAGCGGATCACGGCCACAAACGACTACACGATCGTCGAAGGCACGGGCCACACAGGCGTGGGCTCTATCGTTGACATCAACAACGCGCGCGTGGCGGCGGAGCTGGGCATCGACATGATCCTCATCGCCAACGGCGGCATCGGCTCGGCCTTTGACGACCTCGCGCTCAACTACTCGCTGTGCCGCGAGTACGGCGTGCGCGTGCGCGGCGTGATCCTCAACAAGGTGCGTCCGGAGAAGCTCGAGATGATGTGGGAGTACTTCCCCAAGGCGCTCAAGCAGTGGGACATCCCACTGATCGGCGTCGTGCCCAACCTGCCGGCCCTCGAGAGGTGCTCAATGCTGGACTTTGAGGGGCTGTTCAAGACCACGATGCTGTCGGGCCACGAGCGCAAGTTCCTGCAGTACAACCGCACGTCGCTGGTGACGTCCGGACTGCGGCGGTTCCTGGTCAAGCTGTCCTCGAACGAGTACAACGATACGCTGTTTGTGACGCACGCGTCGCGGAACGACATCATCCTGGGCTTTCTGTCCCACGGCCAGAACTACGAGGCGCGCACGGGCCAGCGCTTCAACGGCGGGCTCATTCTGACTGGCGTGCCACCGGTGGACCAGCCACAGGCATACATGATGGACATCATCCAGAGCGCGAACGTGCCCGTGCTGTACGCGCCCGTGACGACGTTCGAAGCCATGGAGAAGATCACGCGCTTCACAGGTACGCACAGCAGATCGGATCTGAGAGAGCGCAGAGCCTGTTGCGTTACTCTCTGGAGCCTGTACTCACATGTACTCACGTGCGTGCACTCACGGATGAATGATGTATGGGATTCGATAGCCAAGTTTAACCCGTCGGACAGAGAGAAGGTGCTCCGCTGCGGAGAGCACTACGCGCAGCACATCGACTTTGACGTCGTTCTCGACAGGTAGATTCTGCAGATCGCCGCAAACGTAGAAAGACTGTGTCAGTAGAGTGGTAGAGAAATGGATACTGTACTACGACCGTGCATGAGTTTACGGCAGTGGACGCTTTCGGGAGGCATGTGCGCGCCGTAGTGAACGCCGTGTGGCTGTGGAGCCTAACGTGTACTTTGCTGGCGCGTACTGGAAGTGACGAAGGTGCGGAAAGCATTGAAGACGGCAGAGGATTGGTCATTTGAAGGAAAATATCTCCGGCGTGAAGCTGCCGGGAAGTGGGTTGCTCACTATCAAGCCGCGCGCTATTCGCACTTTGACCTACGAAACGAAGGGAGGCTTTGCAACACCGTTCCTCCGCTGCGATTATGTTTCTTACCCGAGCCCAAAGATAATGTACACATCTTAACAACCAGTCCAATCGTAATGCTCTCACAAACGCCTTCTCCTCTTCTTAAAGCTATCGTTACTCTTTCCTTTCGCTCTACTCTTTCACCGACGAAGCAATGATGACGGCAGAGAATTGGTCATTGCCAGATGAGCATCTCCAGCACAAAGCTGCTGCTGTTCGTTTTGTTCATTACGAACGCCAGGCCAGAACGCATTCACCGCCGCAAGAGTACGTGAGGACGATGCTCATAGACGTCCGTAACAAAAGGAGAGACTCTGCAGTTGTCTGCTGCGACTGCGGTCCATTTACAATCCATAGCAGCGATCGAGACCCATGTCCATACGAAGGTCTTTTCATCTGCTCCTTGTTATCGTTACTCTCTTCTCGCACTACTCTTTCACCGACGCCGGAAGCAAAAACTTCTTCCCCACCTTCGCGTTGAATGCGATCACCTGCGCACGCACCTTGCGCTTCTCCATCAGCTTCGCGCGCGTGCCCGCCGTGATCACCGCGTGCGGATCCTCCGGAATCAGCTCCGTGAACAGCCCGTACGACTCGGTCAGCTTCCGGATCTTCTTGTAGTGTCGCTCCTCCAGCTGCACGTTCATCTCGTCGGCCTGCTCCAGCAGCACCAACGCCTTGCGCAGGAAGCGGCGACGCGCGTAGTAGTCCACAAGCATGCCGATGGCAATGCGGTCGGCCGACAACTCGCCGTCCTCGATCTTGCGCTGCATCTCCTGCAACAACCCCTCGGCCTTGGCCGTGCGCTGTGCTCGCGTGTACATCTGCATGAGCGTGCGGTACGTGTGAGCGTTCTTCTCGATGCCGTACTTGGCGAACTCGGTCTCGGCAAACTCCTCAGCGCGGTGGATGCGCAGCGCGTTGGCGTACACACTCAGCATCGTGGTGAGCGTGACCACAGACACGGGCAGCTTCTGCTCCTGCGTCATCTCGGCGTACAATTGCTCCGCGCGCGCAATGTTGAGCGTCTGGAAGCGGCCAAAGTCGCGCAGATCCATGGGCGTGGCGGACATGTCGTCGCCCAGCGGCCCCACGGGCTCTCGCAGCGTCAGCGCGTCTTGCTGTCGCAGGGCCTGGAGCTGCGCCAGCTCCTCCTCGCTCATGTCTCCGTCAATGTGCTTGGCCAACGTCTCGTCGTCCTCGTAGTCTTCGTACTCCTCGTCTTCTTCATCGTCCTCCTCCTCGTCAAAAGTGCCATCGTAGTTCCAGTTCTTCATGTCCGACACTTCTTTGAACGGACGCGTAAGGTCGATCTGACGACCGTCGTCGTCGAACTCGAGCGGCTCCTGGTAGATCTCCTCCAGCGGTGCTGGTGGCTTCTTGTTGCGGGGAGCCTGGTCCACCACACTCTTGATCTGCGCACGTGCGTACACGTTTAGCAGCGTGTTGTACGTGCGCTCGTCGATCGGCACGCTGTGCTTGCGCATGTGGCGCAGGATCTCCTCGGCCTGCAGGAAGTCGCCGTGCTTGGCACATGCGTGCAACACATTCATGTACGTGAACGGGTCTGGGTAGTAGTCGTACAGCTCCTGCATCTCGTGGTAGAACTCGACTGCCTTGTGGGCGAAGTAGTGTGACTTTGCACACGCCAGGATCAGCGAGTTGAACGTCATGTGCGATGGCGTGAGGCCACAGTCCAGCAAGTCTTCGTACAGGTTGATAGCTCGCTCGATGCGACCAATCTTGGCGTAGCCGTGGATCAGCACCGTGAACGCCACGACGTCCGGCTCCGTGACACGTGAGCGCATGAGGTGAAAGGTCTCGAATGCCTTGTCGATCTCGCCATCGGCGATCGCGGCGTTCATGAGAATCGTGAAGCTGGCCTTGTCGGGCGTGTGGCCGGCCAGCTGCATCTTCTCCATGATGTTGTACGCCCACTGGACCTTCTTCGCCTTGGCGCACACGTTCATCACTGAGTTGTACAAGTGGACGTCTGGAAGCACGCCACGTTCCTTCATGCGGCCGAGCGTGCGAACCGCAGTCGCCGGGCCCGACGGACCGGCGTTCACGAGCGAGATCACGTAGTACATGTATGTCTTGGCGTCTGGAGCGATGCGATGTGGTACAGCATCAAGCGACAGTGCGTCCGTCGTGGCAACCGCATCGCTGGACGAAGAAGCCGCCGCTGGCGTAGCAGTCGTCGAGGACACAAGCACGTCACCCGCAGTCGCGAGGTTCTTTTCCATGCGTGCAAGTAGCGCGTTGGCCTTGTCAAATAGACCCTTCTCCGCGTACACGCGCATGAGGAAGTTGTAGTCGTCCACACTCAGCTCGTGCTGCGGCTCCGAGATCGCGTCCAGCTCCTCCTCCTGGAGCCGCTCGTTCACTTCCGCCAGCACAGTCGGATCGTTCAGCGCGAGCGCGTTCAGCTTGCTCAGCACGTCGTTCTCATCCAGATCTGCGAGCGTCGGGTCAGCCTTGTACACGTAGTCGCCTTCTGGACCGAGGTTCTTCAGGTACTCGAACACGTTGTCGAGCTCGGCGTTGAGCTCCGTATCTGCCTCGAGCTGGTCCCAGGCCTTCTCGTTGCGCTCATTGTCCTGGCCCAGCGCCTTGAGGTTGCGAATGGACTCGAGATGCGTCTTGTGCGGCGCCGTGTTGGCCTTGAGCTTGTCCTTGGTCTTGGCCGGCGGCTTGTGGCCGCGGAACTTGTTCGCCTTGACCACGAACGCCGAGTTGCCGCCGCGACGCTTCTCCAGCACGCGCGTGGACGCAATGCCCGCGCTCTGCGTGGCCACGATGGCAGGCAGCAGCGCCGTCTGCGACGAGGCGCGACGTGCCGCGAGCAGCACCGTCGTGAGCATGGTCCTTGTCAAGCGATGGCACTCGAGCGGATCCGTTTGTTGTGAGGCAAGTTGCTCGTGGTCCAATGGCGAGGCCGGAGTGATGGTCTGCGGAGTGGAGCTCTTCCGGGAAGGTCTCAGCTACCACAAATACCAAAACCAGGTGGGATTTTATAACTTTTTGTCAGATTACGGTGAATAGCGATACTAGTCAGACGTGGTGCGCTGACTGCTTGGGTTTGCTCATGCGTGGGGGAACTTGCGGAAGCCGCACTGCACGCCACTGGCGGCCACGAGGCTCCACTGGGACTTGGCCTTGAAGTAGCATGTGCCCTGGTTGTAGCTGTTCCAGCTCCAGCGCTCGCAGCCCTTGAAGTTTCTGCACAGCGAGCCGCACTTGTCGGCGCCGCCCTGCGCGCTGCCGATGTCGGTACCCGAGAAGTCGCAGTTGCTGCCCCAGAACACGTCGTC
>JAADVE010000446.1:0-18738 GCA_023334595.1 Pythium utonaiense
AGCTGGAAGGGTGTGAGCGCACTCTCGGCCACATACTCAGCCTTGAGCTGCTCTCGCCAGATCTGGTTGCGAGCGACTTCATCAATCTTGGACGCTTGCGATTCACGCTTTTTGTCCGCCATGGTCGATGCTTGACGAGGTAATTAGACACTGATTGTTGCTTCTACAGAGTTCTACCGACACCATCAACACGATCCTAAGATCCCGACGCTATCACTCGCAACCTGAGGACGACTATGTTTAGTGTGTGTTCAACAGTAATGCAGTACACCATCGAAAGAGGGAAGAGATATCTATTACGCATGCCTCGCAGCCACGTGGAAAGACAATGGAGCGAGCTCACCCATGGGTCCGGAGCCTCACATCTTCTCCATGGCGTTCTTGATGACCTTGATGAACTCGTCGCGCTGCTGAACTTCGTACGCGTTCTTCTTCTCCACCACTTCGCCCGTGTGTGGTGCCTTCCACTTGTAGTACATCGTGACCATGAGTGCGTTCTTCTTGAGGCACGTCATGCGTCCCAAATGGGACAAGTGGTGGCAGCTCTTGACGCTGTAGACATCATCCATGTTGCGTTCAGCCTTGAGTACAACGATGTGGTTCTCTGCGACGACAAGTCGACGAGGCAGCATACTACCACGGCTAGAAGCAGCCGCCGCAGCGTTGGTTGGGCTTGCTGCAGGCTTCTTCTTCTTGTAAGCGGAGAAGAAGGGCGACTCCACAAACGGAAGCATCTGCGTTCGGCTCACCCGCATGCCCTTGGCCAACTCCTTCACTTTATCCTTCTCGACAGTGTGGAGCACAACTGTGGATGGGACTCCACCGGCATCCATACTGGAACCTGTCGTGAAGGATTCGGAGCGGTGGCCAGACATTGATGACGACGACGACGTGCGACTACTTCCGCCACCCGTACGGCCACTGCCGACGAAATCGTCCTGCTCCTCTTCATCGTCATCGTCGATTGTGAAAACCTCTTCCTCCGCACGCTGGAAGGAGCCATTGCGAGAGCCACCACCTCCTGTCAGCGTTGAAGCTGCTGATGTCGAAGAAGTGAACCCTGCAGCCGTAGAAGCTTTGACGTTAGGAGACGATACCGAGCCAAACATGCCCTTGAGTTGCGATGTCTTGGTGGCTGCCTGCTCTGCCTTCTTCAAGCCCTCCGACCCCAGTTGTGACAGCGAGTTCTTGAGCTTGCTCAGGTTAGGAAGTCCTGCCGAGCCAAGAGGACTCTTCGCAGCGACTGGCGACGGTGGGTCTCCTGGAGCAGGAGATCCGGGGTTGGAGTGGGTTGGTTTCTTACCCATCAGCCACTTGGAGCTGTCCTTGAGCGAGGCCGTTGGGATCATGCCCATGCCCATAGCCTTGCCACCCGTCTTCAACGCGCCAGCAAAGCTTGAAAAGTACGAGCTTCCACTACCCATAGGACTCGAATGGGCGTCAAAAAGTGACTTTGCGTCCAACTCACCCGATCCGGAGTTGCTGAGCTTTGGGGGCATTTGCGGAAGCATTGCTGCTGAGCTACCACGACTCGGAGGGTTCGACGTACGGCCCCCGTCCTCTCCTGGAGTATCGGCGGTCACAGACGCTCGTGACGACCGGCTCTCGGTGCGATTTGTGAACGAACCAGAGGAGGCCAGGGAAGGCCGACGGTGCTGGCAGAGCATACACTGTGGTGCGTCATGGTCGATGAGGTCGGCAACCGAGTACCCTTCGTGTGCCGAGTACAATAGTGTGGAATGTGCTGCAGCGTAGCCACCTTCTAGCACACTTACATGCGGGAATCCACGCTTCGCCAGGAAGAGCACAGCAGCGTTGACACGCGAGATATCCCGGGCGAAGTTCTCGAGGAAATCGTCCTTAAGGAAGAACGGCAGCTCAGCGGAACTAGACAGCGCCCCCGACTGTTGTGAAGCCAAGAACTGGCGTAATTCATCAGCGATGTACCCATAGCCGTGGCCCATGACGCACATGTGCACTGTCGTCTTGAGCGGTTCAAGAGTCGCAAGCACAGTGTCCAGTACAGCTGGGTCCGTGACAGCGTCTGGATCAAAGTGGAACGCTGTTGGGATTTGTCCTTGCCTTGTCTCTTCACTCGCACGGCAATCGATCATGAAGTAACGGATAGTCTCATCGGTTAGGGGTGCCTGGAACGAACGGAAGACCTGCGGAATCACTTCAGAGGCAGCCAGTGTCACGCAGACGGAGGACGATGGTGTCGCCTCGGTCATAAGCTGTGCGAAGAACTCTTCATTGGCGCTGTGGTCCTTCGCGCCAGCTCCTGCCGATGAAGAGCCGAGCGTGAACTTGATGGGCACCATTGTCGTGAGCAACTTTGTCGGCATGTCAATGACCATGCTTCCCATTTGCATCACGCCATTGGTTGAGGCCGAGATGATCGAGAACGGCTTATTTGTGGTCTTCGAGTCAGCGGCTTCCTTTGAGGCTGAGGCTGACGATTGTTCCGCTGTTTGAAGGCCGGCATCACGAAGCTTGATGCACACACTGGGTGGTGTCGCGTCGATAAGACGCCGGACACTGATAATCAGCGGCTCATCTGTCGTATCCTTGAGTGTGTCTGCCAGCGTCTCGGCCATGCAGTGCTGAAGGCGGTCTCCTTCCATACGTAGTAGCTTCTTCCCAGCCTTGACGATTAAATGCATGACAATGAAGCACGACGTTGTGGATGGAAAGGCCTTCGTGGCCGCTAGTTTCGAGCCACTCACATCCAGCAACGAGCAGCAGTCCCACACCTGGGCCAATGCATCGAACGACGCAGACTGGCTGTTCTCGCTTTCGAACATCGATGCAAGCCACGAGTCCGGGATGGTCCGGGCATCAGTGTTCCACTGATGAAAGTGCTGATCAAGATGGAATGCGACCGAGGGAGCGTGGTAGAGTAGAAGCCACTTCAGCAGTGCACGTCTCGCCTCAGCAATTTGCTGAGGAGCGATCTGCTTTGCCAAGTGTGGCATCACATGGTGGCATGTTGCTTGCAGCGTGGCGATCAGATCCATCCGCAAAGGATCGTTTCCAGAGATGGCAATTGCTGGGCCAAACGTGAACGCAAACCCCGGCGGATACTCAGCTAAGCAAAGCTTCTTACACAAGTACGTGACCAGGATCTCCGCGTTGTCGATGAACAGAAGCCTGGCCCCTTCTGCCGAATCGAGGCCCGATGAGCCGCTGGAATGACGGAGACTCTCGGAGTGAATGGCGCTGGAAAAGATGGTTGTGCACATATCCTCGACGTCCTTACGCAACACAGGCTGGTTGGCCAGATCTAATGATGTGGTCTGGACCGCGTACATCGAAATTGATTCCTTCGCGCTGTTGCCACACAGTGCGTGGTGCCACATTGCGACGCGTGCCGCTGGTGTGGAGATGCGTCCGGTGCTGTTGAACTCTTTGATCAGAGCATCAACGTCAAACTGAGAGACTTGGCCGGAGCTGTTTCGCTGGCTTTTGATCTGGAGTGATGTTGTGCTGCTTTCACGAGAGCCCGACTTCCGTGCTTTCGCCTTGGCGTCCTCGATGATCTTTTCGAGATCATCGTCGTCGTCGTCGTCCAGGGAGATCGTACTAGGAGGCGGAGCGTTCACGTGTACTGTGATGGACGGTGGCATCGGGTTCACAGGAGCCAAATCGGCAGACGGTGGACTATCAAGAGGCTCCTCATCGTACGAGTTGCTGCGTGGCGCTGGTGTAGCGGCCAGGAAGTCGTCGTCTTCGTCCCCAAGGTCGATCGTGTCCATCGCTGGTGGTCTTTGGACAGGAGCTGGGGGTGGTGGAGCCACCGGTGCTGGAGCTGGTGACTCAGCAGCAGCCGATGGAGTGCTACTCGGTGGTCCATCATCCAGCCATGATAAGAACTCGTCCTGGTCAGCCGCCGGAGTAGCAGCAGATCCTGAGGTTGATGGTGGCTTGCTCACACTGGGTTTCATATTCATCACTGCGCTCGGTGCGTCCCCAAAGATGCTCGCATCGTCGAGGTCGGCTCCACCAGTGATGGACGGAGAGAACTGTTGGTCTTCCTTCAGATCTCCGAAGATGTCATCGAAGTCGGACGACGCCATGTCCTGATGATGATGGCAGTAGGTGTCCAGAACAGCAAACGGTGTGGAGAGATTAAGAGGAGGAGAAGGAGGAGGAGGGGAAGAAGGAAAGCTGGCTTGGAAGCAATGCAAGACAGTGACCAATGCGGCTATGCACACGGAAACGGCGCGGCGGGAAACGGAGGAGAGGAGCAGCTCCGCGAGCTGCTGTGTACCCATTTTTAGCTCGCGTCGTTTCATGACCTGCCGGGTAATCGGATCAACGTATACTATACATTGAAGTATACGTGTGGGGACATTCGATTTCGAACATGACAATCCTAGAAATTACTGCATCAACCAAGCAATGACCACGGTTGGTGAGAGGACTCGGACGTTGATGTTAGGAATACACGCTCATTGGAGGTATCAGTCTTGCGCTCCTTGTGTGCTTGATGTTACGGCACTTGCGATGACCTAGCGATTGCAGCTACGTGATGGATGCAACGAGCGATATTGATTGATTCAAGAGGAATCGGCTGGCTGATGATGAACAAACTGGTGCAAAGATCAAGTGAGGAATGAAAATCTACGAGTGATCGATGCTGAATAATAAGGAATCAAAGATTCAAAAGTCGACTGGAGCTACTTGATGGTTGAGATCACTGCACGTACCGCTAAGGTCACTAGTCGTACGGAAGAACTCGTCTGATCTCGTCCTCGGGCACCTGCGCCTTGCGCAGCTCTTGTCGTGCCAGTGCTTTCTCCTTGGCGAGCTGGATCTGCTGTCGATCAATCTCCATCTTGAGGCGTTCATCCTCCATGGAGAGACGCCGCGCTTCCAGTCGCAGTCTGTTCTTCTTCACAGTGCGCTCTAGCTGTGGTGTATGTTCTTCACAATCGCCTCTTTCATCTAGTGACCGCTTGGTCTGAAAGTGAGCTCGAACTTGTTCCGGCTCCACTGGCACCGAAGACTTCTTCACAGGAAATGAGGCAGGTCGATGCTGGATCAGAGGAGCAGCATCGGGAGACACTGGCATGGGCATCACCGCAGGCGCGTGCAATGAGCGTGGAATCACAGGTGGAGTGATGTTGCTGGCAATGAGGGAAGTGATATTGCTGGCAGTATTCGCTCCTTGGTCAGTCGTTTTGATGAGGCTGGCGTACTGTGTGGCAAGACCAGGCGAGACAATGGAGGTATGTGCCTTCTTGGACATGAGAGGCCCCATGACGGGTTCGAGAACGTCGTACAACTTGCAGCACTTGAGAAGACTCGCACGGATCTCCTCTGCTCCTATGGCTCCGACATATTCGCCCATGTCGATCTTCTCCTTCCACACAAGTGCTTGTGCCATCGAGCGCTCCAGCTCGGCCATCTTGTTGCGCACGTCTCGCGTCGTGCGATGGAGGAGGCCGTGGCTGTGGAAGATATGCATGATCTCGCGGCACAGATCCTCCTTCGTGTTGCCGCTCACGCGATTGGTGCCTCGCCATCGCGCGTAGTTGCCTTCTCCGCGCAGCCAGTCGAGCAGCACCGACAGCGACGAGAGCGAGTCGCCACGCGCGGCATCCGCGTCGAATGGCTTGCGCTCTTGCTTGCCTCGCATGGATGTTGTTTCCCGTTGTTTCCTCTCGTGATTTTCCCAAATGGAAGAAGGCAATGTGTGACTGATGCTCGCGGGGGAGGATTTGTTGTTGGCGGGAAGAAACATCAGTGGCCAATGAAAAGCCACCGGAGCGGTATTTTATCCAATGATGCTTCCGAAGATACTTCGTCATTCAAGGACTTCAACTTGATCTGACGTCACATTCAACAGCGAAAGACAAACATCAAAAGCACGCGCATTTACATCGATGGAGTTTGAAGGCGCTAAGAGGACACCATATACGCTCACACGACTTCTGGAAGGTGTGCTGGTGGGACAGCGTTCATGGCGGCGGCAGCGAAGGACTCGTTGTACCGGGCGATTTCCGCTTGGTGTGCGTACGAGTGGGCGATCGCGATGATCCACATGACCACAAGCATCATCGTCTGGAAGATGTTGGCGGAAACGACGTCGTCCTTCGATGGGGCTGCAGCACCGTACGGGTATTGTATTCTGGTCTCCGGGTAGTCGGACTGAGAGATCTGGTACGTCACGTAGATCTGCTCAGCGATGGTCAGCAGCGCGAGCCACACAATGCCACGGCAGTAGAAACGGATCGGTCGGATGTCGGTGTCATGGGCAGCCTTGAACCCCACGCAGCCCACGTAAACGCCGAAGGCGTGGATCATCAACTCGACCGCACTCACCATAGGGTCTTGGTTGTAGTACGGAGGGTAGTCGTAGCGGTCGTAGTAGCGGTCTTGGCCATTTGTGTCGTCTTTGTTCTTCTCTTCAGCCCGCATTTGCTGATCATTCGCAAGCAAAGCAAACTGTCCCATGACTTTCATGGTGTAGATGATCAACAGGAACGAACTCCACAACTTCACGCGGCGAGCGCAGTTTCCAAGTGGCGAGTCAAGCATCAGTGGGTCGACACGACGAGCCGAGTCCGACGGAAACACAGCCGACGAGATGGTGTCGCTGGTAATGTGCACAATGTGCACTGTGCCATCAGCGAATCGATCCGTGTGCACATTTGGAGCTGTAGCAGCTCCAGCCTCAGTAGATGCTGGCTCTGGCTCGGGATTTGGGTTCATGCGAACAAAGAGGTGGACCGTGTGGCCATCTTCGAGCTTGTAGTCATCCAACACCTTGTCGTCTTCCAGCACACGGCCTCGGTAAATCAGACGCTGCGAGGCGATTGCGACTTCCGTGCACTCGAGAACCTTCTCCTTCAGGCGTGCCACGCTCCACTCAAGCTGGCAGGCGATGTTGAAGTACTTGCCGTTCAGATCCAAGATACGTACTCGGATAAACCCAGGATCAAGCGGTGCTTCAGCGGCTACTTCACTCGATTCGCCGGTAGTCGATGCCTCCGCTTCATTGTTGCCTTGCTCTGCTATACAAAGCAAGATTCAATGCCATGAGCAAAAGATCCCGAGATAACAAGAGAACGTAGGGCTCAACGTACCCGCTGAGGCGACGGCAGCCTCCGCCTTTCGATCAGGCGGTCCCTGCCGAGGGCTCTGTGCATTCTCAACTTGCCGCTCTGTCGTGTCCTGTTGCTGGGAGCTCTCGACGCTCTGCTGCCGCGACAGCGTTTCTCGTGATGGAGCCGCTTCATTCGCTGCCGCTGCGTGGTATTCTTCGTCCGTGTCGCTATCCACTTGATCTGAGCTGTTCACTCCCCCCGCATTCAGCTGCACGCTATCACGTTCTCCATCCGATTGCGCGTCATCATCGCCGTGGTGCTGCTGAGCCCGAGCGGCGCTCGGTGTGTGGTCGTCACCCCCGGGAAGAGCCTGGTAGCCTCGGCCTCCGCGTGCCATTCTCTGCTGGTGGAGCTGTACTTCCTCAATAGCTCTTTCGTTTTTGTTGGCGATTTTCCTCACCAACGTTTTCTCCGCCTGAATCGTTGGCGGGTTTCAATTGATGTTCGGTTGGGCGGTGATGTTCGTCCGTCCTTCCCCGATGTGCGATGCTGCTGATGTCGCTGTTGATGCTGATGCTGCTGCTCTCTTCCAACGCGATGGCCTAATTTTTCGCTACGCCTCCGCCCGAAATGCCCCAACAACCACGTGGGCGACTGGGCACCTGGATCCCTACCCCTTGTAAGCGAAAAACTGGTTACCCGACAACATCTAAACTCAGCTATATATGTTACGAAGGAATAACATATATAGCCAATCAAAATCGGATGATGTTTTGCTGGGCTGACACCTCGAAACGCCAACAAAAAGCAATGGGCAACAACCGCAAGAAGGACTCGAAGCCCGCGCCTGTGGCAGGGAAGGCATCCAAGAAGCCCCTCGCTCAGCAGCTCAAGCCCAACAAGCCGAACAATGCACAAGGCAAGAGCAACAAGCGCCAGGCGGTTGAGGTCATTTCGCGTCCATGGCTGCTGCCGCAGTTCGCTGAGCTACCGAAGGAAGACCGCGACATTGTCGTCGACCGTATCCGCAAAGAGGTCGTTGATGCGAGCATCACGCACCCAGCGATCAAGCCGTTCATTGTGCGTGGCGTGAACCACGTCACTCGGTTGATTGCAAAGCGTGAGCTGCGAGTCGTGGTCTTCGCCAACAACCCAGACGTCAGTGTTGGCGTGTTTGGGCACATTCCAGTACTGTGCCGGTTACACAAGGTGCCAATCTGCGTGGTGCACCTCTCATCCAAGGCCTTTGGCAACGTATTCCAGCAGCCAAGCCTCGTAGTGTTCGGCATTAAGCGACTACCGAAAGCCCTGAACGCAGCAGTCGATGCGAATGGATCGGCCGACCCCAACAGCCCCGAGCCTGACGCCTCTGTTACGCTGTCTGAGCTCGAGTATGAAAAGCTCTCCAGTATCTCCGAGTTCCTTGTAGGAAAAGCTAGCAAGAAGAACCATTCTCTTCAATAGAACACTCTACAACAGCGTACAAGTTGCTCTTGCTCCATGCATGTGTGCTTGCATCAGTCCGAGTTTTGATGATGTGTTGCATGATCAATGTGGACCACACTACGAACCCTCTCACCCAATCGAATCACCTGAGCATCAATCAAATCAATCAGTGCGACAGACACATCGAGCAACATGGCTGCGTCGCTGCGCAAGGTGCTCGTGATTGTCGGCTCCACAGGTGCCGGCAAGACCAAGCTATCCATCGACCTAGCCAAAGCTGTTGGCGGCGAAATCGTGAACTCCGATGCCATGCAGGTGCGACACTCTGGTTCGCGCGAGAAGCCACAATTCTGGAGCTCATGTGGCTGGGGATTTCTGCGCGATAGATGTACCGAGGACTCGATATTGCCACGGCGAAGATCACTGAACAGGAAAAGGAAGGCGTGCCGCACCACCTCTTGGATATCGTCGAGCCGTCTGGGCGGTGTGATGTGCTCGATTTCAAGAAGCGTGCGCTGCTGGCGATCGATGATATTCTCGCGCGAGGCAAGGTCCCCATTATTGTCGGTGGCACGATGTACTACACGCAGTCGATTCTGTGGAAGGCGCAGGTGCTGGATGATGTTCCAGTTCGCGAGAATGCTCCTCTGATTGATGTGCGTGTTGATTGATGATCTTCTCATTTTACTCGCTGGTATTGATCTGATCGATTCAACCCATTTCTAAATTATAGGATAATGCGACACCGGAAGAGATCTACAACAAGCTACGTGAGGTGGATCCGGTGATGGCAAGCCGCTGGCACGTGAACCAAACGCGTCGTGTGCGTCGCAGCCTCGAGGTCTTTTACCAGACAGGAATCCCACACAGCGAGCACATCGCCCGCCAAGAAGCGGCCAAGAAGAACACGGAGACGTACTTTGACGCCTGTGCGTTCTGGATCAACTGCAGCAAGAGCGTGCTGGCCGAGCGTCTCGCCAAGCGCGTGGACACGATGATGGACACAGGATTGGTGGATGAGATCAAGCGGCTGCGAGAAGAGGTGAAGGCGAACCCGCCTCGGTATCCGTCTAGTGGTGACAAAGACCAGGAGGATGAAGATCAGAGTGACGGTGAGAACGATGGTGAAGACCACACGGTTGGAATCCTGCAGGCAATCGGGTACAAGGAGTTTGCTCCGTATCTGGATGCGCTGGAGGCGCGAGAGAAGCTCGTGGCTTACGAGGGTGGTGAAGAAAGTGAGGAGCTCCGGAAGCAGCGGGATGCTGAGTTGGAGAAGCTACTGGAGTCGTGTGTCGAGCTGCTGAACGTTGCTACACGCCAGTATGCTCGTCGCCAGTTGTCGTGGATCCGCAACCGCTTCGCCACACGGAACATTCCAGTGTACAGTGTGGACAGCAGCGATGTGCCGCAATGGGAAACCAAGGTCGCTAAGCCAGCCACTGAGATCGCAAGAGCCTTTCTGAGCGGTGATTCGATGGACGCGTTCAAGACACTCCAACAGGCTGAGCCAGAAAAGTACACGCCGTTGTCACACGACGACAAGTACCAAGAACGCTTCTGCGAGATCTGTGGGAACCGGAAGTTCATCGGGAAGAGCCAGTGGGATATGCACCTCAAGTCCAAGGGCCACAAGTTTCACGTGCGACGGATCGAGATCGAGCAAGACCGGCCGGAGTGGGAACACTATCGCAAGGCGAAGAATGCCCGTGCGGCAGTTGAGAAGGAGGAGCATACAGCGGAGTCTTCTCCATCCGAGAAAGGCGAGGTGGACCGGGAGTAAAACCAATACACAAGAAATCTAGATTCAATTATTGTGTTCGCTGCTTCTGTCTCGCCTCCAGATTCTTCTCAATCTGGTCGTACAGCATCGCAAACACACGCTTGCGTTCCGAGCTGTGCAGCTCCTCCTCGGCTTCTTCTTCTGCAAGACCAGAGGTGGCAACACTCTTACCAGCTCCACCGCCGCTTCGAAGCTTGTCCAGTGTCGACGTACGCAAAGTCGCGGTAGCCGCCAGCTTGCCATCCTTTTCAGCATCGAGCGTGTCCTTGAGCTCCTGCAGCGCCTGCGTGTACTTGGGCACCAGCGTCTTCATGTGACTTTCGTTGAGGGTGTACGGAATGAGCTTCTTGTTCTCCGCCTTCTTGAGCATTCGCAGCATGCCCTTCATTTGACCCATCTTCACAAGCGTCACGGCGCGACCATGGCGACCAGCACGCGCGGTACGACCCACTCGGTGAATGTACGTCTTGATGTAGGACGGCACATCGTAGTTGACGACGTTAGCCACGTTCTCAATATCCATACCACGAGCCATGGCATCGGAACACACGACCACGTCAACCTTCTTGAGCTTACACTCTGCCACGAGAGCTGTACGCTGCTTCTGTGTGAGACTACTGGAGTACTCACGCACGCGTTCCGGCTCATCTGCGTGGAGTTGCAGCAAACGGGCGAGACGGTGGGTTGAGTTCACCGACGACGTGAAGACAATCGAGAGGCCAGCCGCCTTATAGTCACTGAGAATCTCGAGAAGCACGAGTGGCTTCGAGCCTGTGTCACACTCGATGACGTACTCCTCCAAGTTGGCTGGCGTCGAGTACATCTTCTCTTTCTCCTTAGACGTTGCCAGCTCAGCATCATCTCCATCCTCCTTGCCTTCCTTATCACCACCGTCGGCCTCCTCATCTTCGTTGTCATCATCATCTTCATTGTCACTCGCAGCTTCGTCGCCGACCTTGGCGTTATCAGCTAACGGATCGTCGATGCGGCCGATCTTCGTCAGCTCCGCGTTGCTCATACCGATGGACGCAAGCTTCCGGGGGTTTCGGGTGAGTGTCGCGGACAGCAATACTCGCGTCAATGGCGTGCGAATACGACGACGATTGATAGAGTCTTGGCGACGCAGTGTCATGGCCGTGCGGATAGCTTCCTGGCTACCGGCCTCAAGCTGCAACGCCTCCTTCTCTTCAACCTCCTGGCCGTTGAATATACTGGCGTAAATCTTAGCGATCCAGTCCTGGTACGACTGGTTCAGAAGACGATCGGCTTCATCAACAACCAGAAACTGCAAGTGCTGCAGCGTGAAGCCTGGTGTCTGCTCCAGGTGGTCAACAAGACGACCCGGTGTAGCAACGAGAATATCGACGAGGCTCTGGCCACCGTCCATGACACCACCAGTGCCCTTGAACAAGCCATCGCCACCAGTCTTTCCCACAAGCGACGCCTGCTCGGCTGCAAAGTTCGACTGGCCGATCGCGAGGCCACACTTGAGCGGCGTGTTGGCGCAGAACTGCGAGACGATTTGGTGCACCTGGATGGCGAGATCACGACTGGGCAGCACGATCAACGCACGCACGCGGCACACGACGCGTGGCAGCAGACGCTGCACAATCGGCACGATATACACGAGCGTCTTACCACTACCAGTGGGCGCGTTGATACAGATATCCGTGATGCGGTCGTTCGACTTGTCCAGCACTTTCGGGATCGCGACGGCCTGGACAGGAAAGAACGACTTGATCTTCAAGGACGCCAGCGTCGCACACACCTCCGAAGAAAGCTTCCACTCCTGCGCGAGCTTGTCGACGCCATACTTGTCCAGGAAACGCTGCGTCTGGACGCCGCCGTACGCGTTGCCGCTGTCGCCAGCCATTTTGGTCAGTGTGTCGCTTTGCGACCATGGCGCTGTATGTCACTCTTTCGAGGGGATCTGAATTTCAGCCAATCACAAGAGCGTGTGGTGAAACGAAGAGCTCTTTTGAATTGCAAAATGAATTGCGGTCACCTGGTTGGTGGTGGCATGGTTGTCAAGCAATTGCTGGGCTCTCGGCCTGGCCAAAGCAAGTGGCTTCCTTCCATTCGTTGTGCGCTCGAAACGACGTCCTGTCCTCTCCTCACGCACGAAGGCTTCGCTCGCGGCTCTGTTTCTCCAGAGCTACTGAGGCATCATGACGGGCGGCCACCACCATCGTTCGGGTCCGCTGAAGCAGAAGAACAAGAAGCACAAGGTCGGGAAGCATGTGTCCAAGACGACGCTGACCAAGCTGCAGGGCGGCAAGATCGAAGGCGTCAAGAGCAGCGTCAAGGTCTCGGGCAGCGCCATGCAGGCCAACAACAAGGCCATGCGTCAGCTCAAGCAGAAGCAGACCCGTGAGAAGAAGCGCGAGGATATGCTGCTGCAGAAGCGCTTCGGCTCGGGCAGCAGCCTCGGTCCGCCAAAGACCATCGCGCTGATCGCGTTGGGCGAGCTGTGCAACTTGAGTGAGATCAAGGCGTCCATCTTTGAAGGCGCGTCGCACTACGAGGAGCCTGTTGCGAATGGACTGCTCAACTGCACCGTCGGAGTGTTTTCCCAGCACAAGCAGAAGGTGTGTGTGATCGAGTGCGGGAACGACCTCCTGGTGGCCATGGACGCTGCCAAGGTCGCGGACATTGTGGTGTTCGTGCTGCCAGTGCACCAGGGCATCGACAACGCGTTGAATGTGGAGGGCGCGAAGATTATCTCGGCGATTCGTGCCCAGGGCATGCCAGCCACGATCGGTTGTATCCAGGGCCTCGATGGCCACACGCCAAAGCTGCAGAACGACCTGAAGAAGCTCGGCCAGCGATTCTTTGAGACCGAATTTGGTGAGAACATCAAGATCGTGTTCCACAACGTCAACAACCAGCTCGCGCGTACGGTGATGACCATGGCGCTCCGCACGATCCACTGGCGTGAGGCTCGTTCGTACATGCTCGCGTCTGCTGCCTACTACGAGCCAAGCAGTCCAGAGAACCCGAACATCGGCACTCTGCAGTTGAGTGGTTATATTCGCGGCAAGCCATTGTCGGTGAACCAGTTGATCCACGTGACCGACGTGGGTACGTTCCAGGTGAGCCACATCACGCAGGGCCAAACCAAGCAGAGCGCTGTTGTCCAGAAGATGGACATGGCCGACGACAGCAACGCTGCCGCCACCCCATCCGAGCCTTTGCTGTTGGCCCAGGCGGATCCATCCGTCCAGGAAGACCTGCGTATGGAAGCTGAGTACGATCCGTTTGCGGCCGAGCAGACGTGGCCGACGAAGGAAGAGCTCGAGGAGGCCGACCGTGAGGCTCGTGCGGCGAAGAAGAAGACCAAGGCCGGTATGAGTGACTACCAGTCGGCCTGGGTCAGCGATGGCGAGGGCGAGGATGACCACAGCGATGACGACGACGATGCTATGGAGGAGGAGGAGGAAGTCGACATTGCTCTCAACGACGAGGAGGACGCTGCTGACCGCGTGGACCAGAGCTTCTGCGCCACGAAGAGCGAGAAGGGTGATGATGACGAGGAAGGCGACGATGATGACATGTCGATGGATGATGAAGACGATGCTACGCGTGCCCGTAACATGGCCGATATCAAGGAGAAGCGTCGCCAAGAGAGCGAGAACGAGGAGTTCCCGGACGAGGTGGACGTGCCAGTCGACACGCCCGGCCGTATTCGTTTTGCTCGTTACCGTGGTCTCAAGTCCATGCGTACTAGCCACTGGGATCCAAAGGAAACGCTGCCACAGGACTACGCGCGTCTGTTCCAGTTCCAGGACTTCGCCCAGGTCCAGCGTCTGGCGTTGTCGCGCGGCAAAGAGGCCGAGCGCGTGATGAAGAAGGAGCAGCGTCGCAAGCACAGTGTCGCTCGCTCACGTGCGACCTCGTTCGCCAGCAGTGGTATGCTGGACGATGTTGATGCTGAAAGCCAGGTGAGCGCACTCACGCTCCCTTCGGAGTTTGGCGACCACGGATACATCGCCTCTGGCGTGTTTGTGACGCTCCACCTGAAGAACGTGCCTCTCCACGCCTTCCAGCAGCGTGTCCAGGCTGGTCCGATTATCCTCGGCGCTCTTCTCAAGCACGAAAACCGTCTTTCGGTGCTGAACTTCTCGGTGCAGCGTGCTTCCACCTTTACGGACCCGATCAAGTCCAAGGAGCAGGTCACGTTCCACTGTGGCTTCCGTCGCTACGCGGGTAAGCCAATCTACTCAGACCAGAGTCTCAAGAGCGACCAGCACCTCTTCCAGCGCTTCCTGCCTCAGGGTGGTTGGTCCGTGGCGTCGGTGTACGCCCCTGTGACCTACCAGCCAGCGTCTGTGCTCATCTTCCGTGGAGCCGGCGAGCTCGTCGCGTCTGGTACGCTCATGAACGTGAACCCAGACCGTATCGTGCTCAAGCGTGTCCTGCTGACGGGTACCCCAGTCAAGACGAAGAAGCGCAAGGCCGTGATCCGCTACATGTTCCACCAGCCAGAGGACATCCGCTGGTTTAAGCCGGTCGAGGTCTTCACCAAGCACGGCATGACGGGCCACATCACGGAATCGCTCGGTACCCACGGCGACTTCAAGGCCGTGTTCAACAAGCCCATCAAGCAGCACGACACGGTGTGCATGCCCCTATATAAGCGCGTCTACCCCAAGTTTGTCGAATAGATTTCCACCAATTGACCACGTACGTACATGAACTCAATCACAAGTGCCGCAACCGATATCAATTTCACTGTCCGCTGCACGAGCTAGTGAGCTTTGCTCTCTTGTGACTGATAACGCCTAACATCGAACACTACTTAGAGTGCCAGCAACGGCTACTGATCTGTGCGGCGTCGCTTGGCATCTGGAGCTGCTGCATCCGCTGCTCGTGGTCGAGTACGAGAAGCAGGCGTCGCAAACTCTACGAGCCTGGAGACGACGAAAGACGCCAGGGTCGCCTCCACGTCCAGAGTCATCAGTATCTCCTCCAGCAGTCTCCTGGCTTGGGCCTCGTCATCGTTCATGTACGTGCGGACTCGTGCAAGGAACTGGCTGGCCATGTTGGACAAGAACTCGGTGCAACTTCGCCCAAACACGTCGCCTTGGCTTGCTGAGCTAGAGCGACGAATGTGATCCACTAGCTCCGGCATGAATGGATCCAACGGGCGCGTGAGCTCCTCGACAAATCGAGTAGCATCTCTGTCTGGGGTGAGGTCGAGTAGTCGGGACGGGATGGTCTGCTCCATCAGCACACGTCGGATGGCGATCAGCAGCCGTCTCGCCCATGCGCGAATCGGTGTCGACGTCAGGGACGGCGTGTAGGCTCCAGAGACGAAGATGGTTGCCAACGATCGCATGAGCTCGTACAGACACACGGGATCGCCTCCCAGGATTCCAAACGCAGTCGCTGCTCGCAGGTCACGAGAAAGGCGGTGCCAGAGCGCGCCGACATCCCACTCTGGTCGGCGGCCTTGAGGTTCTGCTCCAGGAAACATCGGATCTCCCGAGAACGAAATCGGGAAGATCGAATGGAAGGGGTTTGAGACTGCCGTGATGGTGACGTGGTCAATGTCACCTTCGTCGTCGTTGGGAGTCGTTCGGTTCGTACCGGACGCCGATTCTTGAGCTTGTGCGTTGGTAGAGCCACTATTAGTGCGTGCATCGTTACCGCGAGATCCCAAGAGACCAGACGTGACACGCTGATAGAGTGAGTGGAGTACACCACGGCTGCCATTGTCGGCACCGTTGTCTGCTGGTAAATCTCTCACAGGTGGTGATCCACGAGTTTGCTGACGTTCTGGCCGCATGCGTTCAGGCATCGTAGCACCTGGCATCGGACCCACTGGACCAACAATTGGGAACAGCAACGACGCTCGCATCGTGCCTTGGCTATCAATGCGAACCATTGGTGCCGGGATATCGGGCGAGTTTGCCAGGAACACATGCCGCGCGAAACGAGCGATTGCCGAGGCGGAGTCGCCGATATTTTGAAGCGTATCGATCGCACGCACCGTTGAGCTCACTAATTCATTGGGGGCCTCTTGATTGTGTCGCGCGTGCCACCCGATCTCGCGCAACGCCGAGGGCAGGCGACCCATTCGTGTCTCAAATCGCTCGATTGCTCCACGTAGCTGTGTGATATTCTCTTCCACACGGCCCTCATCTTGATTCAGTGCTGCGCTGTTTTCTTCGTCGCGTGGCTGTAACTCTGGCAGTTCAAAAGCTGCGCAACAACCGAAACTGTTAAACCGCCAATCGTCTTCTCGCCCAGCGCAAAACAAATAACATACCCGTGTTGGACAACGAAGTTTCCAGGCGACGAAGATGGCCTTCAGCCTGCTGACGCAGCATGTTCCCTCCGAGCGAGCCAGCCAGCGACGTCCCTTCGGTGGCAACACCACCAGCCTCCGCTCCTTCACGCCCACGGCGGCGTGCAGCGCCAGCCCCAGCACCTCCATGCCCATCTTGGGCGTGGCGATTGCGTCGGAGGCGTCGCATGATCTCGCGAGACCGCTGCTGTTGCTGTGGATCGTTTCCTCCAGCCACACCAGCGTCACCACCACCCACACCAACGGCAGCTGCGGAGCCCATCGAGTTCACAAAGTTGGCGATCACCGAGCTTAAGAACGGCATGGGCATATCGTCCGACATCGCGATCGTCGCACCCATGACTACGCGGTTGCCTTGGCCACCGGATCCCAGCGTCGGGTCCGGGTCGTCGTTGTTCAAAGGCCCGTTGCCCGCCGGCATAGGATTCTGCCGACGATTGTCTCCAACAAACCGGACGCGGCGTCGCTGTTGCTCCTGCTCACGTTCAGCCTGTGCCTGCGCGAGCGTCTCCTGGACTTGAGCCTCCTCCGCTCGCACGACAAGATGGAGAACATGGCCGTCTTCAAGGGCGTAAGCGGCGATATTCTGGTCGTTCTTGAGCACCTTGCCGCGAAAAATCAGTCTCTGCCGCGCCAAGACGACGCCTGTCTCGGTGGCGACGGCTTCCTTGAGCTGCGGCACCGACGCGTCGCTGCTGATCACGATCGGATACGTTTTCTGGTCCAACGTGCGGACCTTGAGGGAGATCGACCCGTTAGGAGTCGCCGGTGCTGCCGTTGGAGCCGCCGCGGAAGCCAGAGAGCCGCTCGACGGCTGATCTGCATCTGAAGTCGCCATTGGAGCTGTGAATCACCGTAGATGCTGCGAAATCCGAGCCAAAACGCCGTCAAGAGCTGCGCGCAACCGTCGTCAATGGTCGAGACGTACGAGGTGATTACTCGGCTTGTAGAAGTCGTAGCGCCCCAAAACGAACGGATCTGGGTAGCGGATACGCTAGAGAAGACAGAGAGCTATGAGGCCTTGCCACACGCGGCGTGGTGTCGTCGAGAGGGAGCTTCGGGATGCCGTCGCCGCGCCGTCGGACGATGGCGACCGCCTGTCGTGACCGCGTTTGTGTGAAGGGAGGTTGGTTCTTTCTCGCGATGGGCCAACGTTGAAACCTCAAGTAGCGAAAAACCTCAGGTGACTACTGTTGAATACGAAATAATAGCTCCCCCTGGTATACAACTGGGATGGGTACACCCGTCACACGTCGCAGATATTGAGCAATGATGCTTGCCCACAGCACGCACGACGACACCAGTTCACGGCGACATCTCGTGCCTGTGATTGTCCGACTGCGCTGGTCACTAAAAGCTTCAGTCTGATATTCACTGACCGCGGTAGGTCGCCCTAGATCTGTTCACCGCAAAGCTTCTATCGCCCGACTACTGTGGGTGAGATCTGCTCGAGGCTGGTGGTAAACAGCTCACATCTATATCCACAACAAGGACAACATGTTATTCCATTTGTGCTACGTAGCAGGAGGCGGGTATGGAAGCCACGCTATGGTGTCTGCATCGCTATACCTGGTGCGGAACGTGGTGTCATGACCATCGTATCCTTCATGGCTCTACCAACCAGCAGTTCAGCGTCCGACGTCACGTGGGTGAAAGTCTCTCCCAGCCCCCTCTCTTGTGTGTCGCCACCAGGACGTTGTCGGGTCGATTCCAAACGCCCATGACGCAAGCCGCAGTCAGTCACTGCCAGTGACACGGCCTGACATCGAGCAGCCTCTTCTCCCTCTTTCTCCTGTTTATCTTGCTCGATTCATGGGCCATGAATCATGGCACCGCACCACGAACAGACTGATCGTGCAGTGTCAACTACGCTTTGTTTGCGCATTACGAGTTCAGCACCCGCGGTCTTTGTTCCACATTCGCCAGCACTCACGCCACCAGCGCATCCCTTTTGCAAAGGGATGTCAGCGTACTTTCTCGCTCCAACGCAGCCTAAGTGCGTGGTACAGTCGCGAACTTAGTCGTCAGACTGCTGATCCCGTGAGGCCAAAAGACCAGCCCGTCACATCTGAGCTGTCCAGCCTGGAGCGAGGGTGAGGGTCAGTGCATCCTCTTCGGCATCACCTGGGAATGCACAGCGCACACCC
>JAADVE010000447.1:0-18702 GCA_023334595.1 Pythium utonaiense
CATCGATGGCGTGGTGTTGCTCACTGTGGAGACCGAGCGCAGTTTCTCAAGTGGCTCTTCCAGTGCACTGCTAGAGCTACTGGCACTTCTCTCTCGGGAGTGGAACTCCAACAAGCCAGACGAGCTCGGGCCAGAGTTGCGGTTTGCGATCTTGGCCAACAGCTTTACCATATCCACGTGCGCGAGGCGAGCAGCGTAGTGCAGTGGGGTGCTTCCTGCTGAGTCCTTGCCGTAAACAAGATCCTCCATCTGTGGGTTCTCTTCCAGCACGAACCGAGCCAGGTTGAGGTCTCCGTTCTTGGCAGCGACGTGGATGAGTGACATTTGGTCGTTCGCACGGTCGCGAATGCGGAGCATACCAGGGACATCTTGGGCAATGTGCAGCACGTCTGTGAGGTTGTACGAGTTGGCTGCCTCGAACATATCCCTTGTACGATTGCGAAGTCGAATCCGCGACACGTGGAAACGAATGATGCCGATAACTCGCGCCATCGCTCGACGACGGAGGTGAGCACTGCGTTTTGCTTTGCGCTGGCGGAAGAGACTTTGCACGATAATGATGTGCTGGCGACTTTTGTGGTACCTCTTGCGATCCATGTATCCACGCGTTCGTGCCTGCAAGCGAACAATCGCTCGACGAGCCTTGATGAAAGAGCGCCTGGTCAAGTACTTGCGGACTGCCGACTGAGCAATCACTGTGGCAGCCTTCAGCTTCAGATAGTAGGTGCGAGCGATCACCATGCGCGCAAACGCCTGCAAGCGGCAAATCTGAGTGCGAGTCTTCTTGTAAATCGCGGACTGATAGCGTGCTCGCCACAGGGACTGGATGAGTGTAATGCGACCGACACGCTTTCCAAGACGTCGGCGCTGGATCTGCATACGCCAGAGAGATTGGATCAAGATGATCTTCTTTTTCTCATCGTTGAAACGCTGGCGGCAAATCACCATTCGGCCGAAAGCCTCGATACGCGTCGCCATCTTCTTCTCGTGAAGGAAGCGGCGGCGAACAAGAGCACGACGAATCATGGCTTGAGAGTTGATCGTGGCTTCACGTCCACGCAAGTACTCCGTTCGAACCTTGTTGGCTCGCACTCGCGCTTGGATCATGATGATGCGCTTTCGAGATACCTGGAAACGACGGCGTGCGAGGAATCCGCGAATAACGCGTGCAATCTGCTTCTGAGCCTTGTTGCGCTTAATCGCACGCTCACGAGCCTTCTTGCCGTATTTCAGTCGAGCTATGAAGCCACGTCCAACTGCGTGCAACACAATCGCTGACTTCTTCATCTGGCGGTACTTTCGACGGCCTGCGTAGCCCTTGTAGCGAGCTGCAATAATCGACGCTGCCTTTCGCATGCGTACGAAGTCGCGACGAAGCTTACGCATGCGCATAGCGTTAGCGATGATGGATGCTGCACGCTTGTGACGGAGGTACTTCTTGCGGGCGAGGAAGCCACGGACCTGCGTGTTGATCTTGGTAGCAGCGCGCGGAGCATTGCGGAGATACCAGACATGACGACGTGCGATCTTTCCTCGCACTCTCTTTTGCACGACGATGGTAGCCTTTCGCAATCGAAGGAATTTCCGACGCTGCACAAATTGCTTTGCGAGTGCGTTGAGCAACGTTACACGGCGGCGCATCCGACGGAAACGAAGCTTTGCAGCGTACATGCGTAGCATGGACTGAATCAATACCACCTTCTCACGAAGGATGAGGTATTTCTTGCGCTGGATCATACGACGAACGTGCTTTTGGATCTGGGTAGCAGCCTCATGGGTGATCTTTCGTGCCTCATTGTCGAGGATGCGGAGTTGGCTGTCTCGCATGAACACTTTCTTGTGGCCCAGTTGCCAGTTATCCCGCTCGAGATACTTGGACAAGATTACCTCGCAGAACTCCTTGTCCGTCATCGTCGCGCGCTTGTCTCTGGAGACCTTTGCGCGTCTAGTGAGAATCTGGTAACGCTGGTGGAACTCACTGAAGAGACGACGGACAGGGTAACCAGAGCGACGAATACGCACGGTTTCCATCACACCGAGATAAATGAGCTGGTTCAAAATGAGCTGCGCGTTCCAACCTTGAGGAAAGCGTAGGTTGTTCGGCTTCACACACCGCACGAACGAAGGCATAGTAGCTCGAAGCTCTTGCATAAGGTCAGCCATTTGCTCACGGAACTTGCGTCCGACTGTCATCGTGCCAGTCATTTTGTTGCCACCAGCCTTTCGGATCGGTCGTCGTGGGTTACCAGCGCCACCGGCCGCACCACCGCCAGCATCAGCCGATACAGGAAACAGCTTTCGCACAAATTCGAGCTGCGAGCTGTGCATCAGCGACAGCAAGTCATTGTGAAGCGAGTCGTCGTTCTTTTCCAGGAAGCCAGTGACGTTGTAGGTCACTTCACCAGCGTAGTGGTTGATCGTGAATTGATCGTTGGCAAAACGAGGCTTGGAGTAGTAGATGAACGTGCCTTCTTCGACCTTGCCTTGTGGGATGTGGGTCTGGTGCAGCTTCTGGATGAAGTTTTCATCACTTGCTCGTCTGCCCAGCATGGCCTGCTCGTCCAAAAGACACAGAATACCCAACGGTTTCTTGTCGATGAGATCCAGGCACGGTCCGTTGTCCTTGAACTCGAGTCGCGAGAAATCGATGCCTTCTTCCACATATACGTCCTGTTCGTACACGAAAACGTGCTGGTTGAACTGTTGCTGCAACATCTCGTTCGTGTAGTTGATGCAGAGCTGCTCGAACGAGTTGACCTGAAGACTTTCAAAACCGAAGATATCCAGGATACCGATGAATCGTGGAGCTGCGCTAAAGCCGTTCGCACCAGCGCTGCCATTGACCGCACCGGTCATCTGCTGTGTGGATGCGTTGATTTGTCCGACCAGCCAGTCAAAAAGCTTGCTGAAGATGTCCTTCGCTAAGCCGTTGCGTGACTTGTTGGCCTCGAGTGCCGAGAGAGCGATCTCAGCCACAGAGCCTCGTGCACCAGCCGACATCGTTCGCTTTGTCAGCGCAAACTCCAGCTCGGTGGGCGTCACCTGCATGAGCTCCGCAAGATTTGTGACCTCTTCTGGGCGCGCGATCTGCGCTTCCAGCTTGGCGTTCTCTGTGAATTCCATGTTTCCGAGATGAAGCACAGTGGCGACGAGGGTGAAGATAGCCCTCTGTAGATCCGCATCGATGCCGATGGTAGTCATCGCCTCGACCAGCTCCTTGAAGTCTTTCTTGTCGTTGATCTCGGGGCACTGCACGCAGTTTCCCTGGTTCAGATAGAAGTAATCGGCTGCGTTCTTGAGCTTGTACTGCGCCTTGTCGGCCGGCGTCATACCTGCGCAAAGCTGGTAGAAGATGTGGTAGTTTCATTCCGAGTCGCCGCAGCCCACAATACGACTCTTCTCGAGCAGGAAGTGGCTCGTGGTCGCACCGGAGATCGTGCCATCGGCATGGTAGAAGATTTTGATGAACTTTCCGAATCGACTGGAGTTGTCGTTACGGATCGTCTTGGCGTTACCGAACGCCTCCAGGATCGGGTTACTTTGAAGCACGCACTGCTCGACCGATGTGCCACCAGCACCCGGAGCAGGCGCAGCTTTCTTCGGCCCACGCTTGCCGATCTCACTGATGTTGGCCAAGTACTACGGCAAGATAGACACAGAGTGAGGTGAGGATTCACGGACTGGATGAGCAATGAGGAAGACGGAAGACGCACCCGCATGATGTACTTGGACGCCTCAGTCTTGCCAGCACCGGACTCTCCAGACACCAGAATCGACTGGCACTTGCCGTCTTTGCAGAGCGCGTGGTAGGCGCCGTGGGCCGTCGAGTAGACGTGCGGCGTCGGGTTCTCCAGCTTGCCGATCTGGTCGAGATCCGGGAAGTTGTACAGCATCGGGATGTTCTTGTACGGGTTGATCGAGATCAAGATGTCGCCCGTGTACGTCTATCATCAAGCACAGATCCGTCAGTTCCACGTGAATCCGCGGGCGTCTCTTTCCCCTAGTCTGTCCACGCACATAGATCTTGTCCTCCAGGTAGCGGCGGCGCAGCAGATCGAGCAGCGGCGCCTGGTGGAGGTTGTCCATCTCCGAGATGTTGGTGAGGTCCATGGAGTGCGTGGGGTCGTACGGATGCACCTGGTCCACGGGGAACTGCTGCTCGTTGTCGTTCTCGGGCAGCAGCACGTGGAGCTTCTCGCCGTCGTCCTCCACGACCGTGCCCAGCACCCACACATTGCGCGCGTCCGGACACCACACCTTCTCTCCCTCGCGGCGCTGCACGCGCTTCTTCGGCGCCGCGTCGCCCATGTTTCCCCTGCCTGCGGTCGTCGATTGACTCAATCGCCTTGTGCGTCGGCTTCTTCCTCTGGCGATGTGGGCGAAAGCAGCGAGTGGGCGGAGCGCAACACTCACCAAATCAGGCCGGACGCTAGGATATAACCTCACTTGAAGCGCATTTAACCTCACACACGCACCGCAAATCAGGGGGAAACATGGGTTCATTCCGTATTTTCAGCCAATCAAAATGCACGACTCATTCTGTTGGAGATCCAACAACCACGTGGGGCCAGTTGAAGTGAGACGCGAGACCATCGACTGACTGGCTTCAAAAGTACTTGGACCGGGCGGTCTCGCCGTTGGTGGTGGCGGTGGAGGTGTTGCCTTCACGCAGGTAGGAGCTGGTGGCCGAGGAGAGGAAGCTCATGCCCTTGGCGGCAGAGGACAGCAGGTTCGTGCCGCTCGCAGCAGCCGACAGGATGTTGGACCCGGCCGAGGTGGAGAGCAGGTCCTGCAGCTTGAGCGACTGCAGCGACGCAGACGACGACGACGCGTTTGCGGACGTGTGCTCGTGGAACAGCGACTCTCCTTTGCCCGAAGACGTCCTGCTTCCAGTCGGCGTGCTGCCTGTAGATGAGCTTGTGGTAGTGTCTCGAGCAGCACGGCGACGCGAGGAAGGGACTGGAAGGAGCGAAAAACGAGGCACAGGCTCCGCCAGCTTGATGATCGGTCTCGTGTCTTGAGCGCTGACCACAATTGGCTTGCCATCTACAAAAACGAAAGCGTGTGCGTTAGAATTGGTCATGATGCGGGTGTCTGGGAGGTACGTACTGATCTCGTTGATGTCATTGGCCTCGGAAAGCGACGAGAAGAGAAGGCGGCTTTTGCGGAACTGGATGACGACATTCTCAATCAACTGCGGCCCGTAGATCTCCCAGTCAACTGGATCCACGAAGTCATGCATGCGCTCGAACAGTTTCTTCAATCGAGCCACACTGGGTGAACAAGTCGCAAGATCGATGTCGTCACCCCAGCCGAAGCGAATGAAATCCGAGAAGCCCAGTGTCGCTCGCACAAAGTACATGTCGAAGAGGAACTGCAGCATGCAATACTCGCCAAAGTTAAGCACACCTCGCCCCTGGGCTCCCTTCGCTTTCACGACGAGGTCAACTGCGTCTTCGTAGACGTCGACGCTCATGATCGTGAGCTGCTCCGTGAGCACGGAGCGAATCAATTCGTGCATCGCCATTACATGATCCGGTGATACTCCGCTGGCCGTTCGAACGAGCCGATACGCTTCGTCGAGAGCGTAGCAGCACGAGAAAAGAAAGCTCGACACCGTGGGTGTCTCGCACCACGGAAGCCACACCTTCTCGCCCGCAGCAGATAATCCATCGCCCTCGTCTTCGTCGCTGAGGTCGTCGTCGACGATGATATGCTCGGACCAGCCTTGATGCGATGCAATCCACTCCTACACGGTAGAGCTGTAATATCAGATCATCTGCGCACAGGTCACATCTGGCAGAAGCAGGGTGCGTACATCGTTGGTGAGATCGTATTGCTCAACTTGCAGAAAGCTGCGAAGAGGGGATATCTTCTGCTGGAGCAAGTACCGGGCCCAGGCCTCACAGTACTTTTCGGCAAGACCGCGAAGCACGCTCACGAATAGGTCGGCAGACGGAGTCGCGGCCTTGATTTGACTGACGAGGTGGAATGTGAAGAAGCCAAACGTTTCCGTCTGTTCTACTTCATCATCGATGAAGGAAGACCCCACACCCGGTTGCTATGTGTTTTGATACGATACACATGCGTCAATATGTGAGAAGACTATGCATACTGACTATCATCAGAATGCCTTCACGCACCTTCAAAATGTCGAACAGAGAGGCTTGTGAGAGATACCCCTCCTTCGATGCATGTGCTTTGAATGACTGCTGGTCTATCTCTCTACCCACATCTGTGGATCTTGAGATCACGACTCCATCACCAAATATGTCCTTCTTTCTTGACGGAAAGAGCGACAGAATGGAGATGAGGATGTTGGCGAGTCCGAGCAGGTAGCTAGGATTCGAGGCACTGCTTTCTGATTCATTCTGCCACGGATATTCAGTCTCCAAGAAGCTGACGAAGCTGAACAGAGTTCGCATGTACTCCTCGGTCAGCACGCGCTGCAACTCGCTGAAGTCCAACCCGCTGACTTTCTTGTGAATCGAGTCGAAGAAGTCATAGAACTTGATGCAGTGCAGGCGATTCACTCCTGGCGCGGATTCACTCATCGAGTTCATGCACTTTCGAACCTCGCCCTTGATCGACTTCGTTGCATCCACAAACAAATGCTGCACCAAGTCTCGTGTACGTTTTCGCAGCGCTGTGCCGAACAGGAACTCGAACATCGAAGAAGTCGACGCCGTTGCCTCGGCCTCGCTGATAGCTTTCCAGACAGCAGTAGCTCTGTAAGCTTCATGCTGAGCCTCAATCTTCGCCAGCTTCGATTGCGTCTGCGCAATGCGAGCGATGGTCGGAATGCGACTCACGATTGAGCTGACATGTGAAGCCACCTGTGCATGTACAAGCTATAAGAGCTGGTCCATCAAACGCAGTAAATCTGAAGAAGCTCACCTCTTTCATCCGGGCCTGGAACCACTGCAGAATAGTTCGGTTGACAGCTTCAACTACCGTCGAGTCTGCGTAGTCTTTCAAGTAGCGCTTACGTAGAGCCACTCCGCCAGCGATAGTGGTCGGAGACCCATCAAAAGCTGACACGAAGATCTCCTGTGTATGGAGGGTGGTGACGAGCAGTGAACGCAGGTTCAGGCGCATCTCTCGCTCAGCAGCAGCTAGCGGATCAACAGACTCGGTCTCGTCGAGCGAGTCGGAGTGATTTACTTCTAACCACTTCGATCTGCTCTCCAGAAACTCCTCAACCAGCTCGTTGAGATCCCGCACAGATCCCAACGCGGCGAGTGCGTCGAGGTTCTCGGCGTAGAACGAAGCGCTCTTCCCTCGAGCGGTCAAACAGACCTGCGCAACTCGCTTGACTCGATGCTCAAAACTGTGGACAGACGCCCACATTGATGGCAAAAACGGATACATGGAGACAGCGTCCTGGATGTCGGACGAGTCGTAAATCGCCTTCGCTCGGTGGTACAGCGCCAAAGCTTGGCTGGACTCACCCCGGTCCAGATGGAACCACAGCCTCTCATGGGAAGTGACGATGAAAAGCACTCGCTCATGGACCGACTCAAACTCATCAGTTGCCGATGCGTGCTCGTGAGGCGCGTGCCCGTTTGAGTTCGAATACAGATACTTGTCCGAAGCGGACAGCGTCGTCGCCAACGTTGTCTCCATTTGCTTCCACTTCTCAGGCATTTCCTTGAGCGAGGTCTCCAGGCGCATCGCTGCCGAGTGCATGCTCACGATCTTGTCCGCCGAGTCGATCAAGTCTCGGTAGCGGACTCCGATCATCTTCTGCATCTCTTTGGTTTTCGCCTCTTTCTCCTTCCTAGAATCGATATTCCGCCCCGTCATTTTCGCGACAAATCTCGCCATGGACACCGCTCTTGAACGTACCTGGTCCGCTCAAGCAGCACCTTCGCATCTGCGACAGACAGACGCCGCAAGAAGTCCGCGGAGCCACCATCATGGTCGCCGCCCTCGGTCTTCGTGGCGCCCATTGCTGCGCCGTGGTGTTGAGCAGCTCACCTCCCACGGAGCAGCTCCCTTCAAGACCATCACTCCGCTTCCAGAGCCGGTCGAAAACAACGCGAATCCAACGCACGGCGTCCGATTGAAATTCGAACGCTGTTAAATGATATGCTGTCAGTTGGTGTTAAATAACAGCGCATTAGCACTTTGGGAACGCAGCAAAATGGACGCGACGCCGAGCGTGGCGACGGACAGCCCGTCGACCGATGATAGCACGTCCTACACGCGCTCAAGCCCGCGGCTGAGTGGCCAGTTCAATGGAAGGAAGCCTGCGCGTGATGTACGTGTGCTCTATGGCGTTGGACGATCAGTGATCACCGTCTGAGGATGCGTTTTCCGCGGTCAGGTCCCCACGTTAGCTCTTCCCATGCTGAGCTTCCACGCGAACACCAGCAACAGTCTCGAGGATGTGAGCGGGAATGGCAAGGTGCTGCGTGCGTCGCACTACTGGGAGCAAGGTTACGATCCATCCACGATTGACGGTGCGTGTGCGGATGCGGTCGCCAATCGTGACAATCGCAATTCTCATCAACGGCGGGGTGGCAGGCAAATTGCGGCGCGTGCGACGCTACCTCCGCAGTGCGCGGTCCCTGTACGAGAGCCAAATGCAGCCGAAGCGACCTTCTGCGGTTCTCAAGATGAAGTCGACGCCCGTAGGTGATCGATTCTTGAGTTGCATGCAGAACAGTACTCACCCACAGGATCCTGGACTGCTGTAGTTCGGATTCAAGAGTGGCTCCACGCACGACGTTCTCGCCACACTTGTGTCACCGATTCGCTTACCTCAAGTTCTAGGTTCGTCACCTTCTTTTGATGAAGATGTCACTGTGCGCATGTCTAATCAACACATGCGGCAGATTCGTGGACGCCATTGGAAATCGGTATTTTCGAGGACGCCTTTGACCGGTTCGGCAAGAACTTTCATGCCATCGCTGAGGAAGTACGTGGTATCTTAGTGGAAGCATGAATGCACAAGCAGCTGACCTCTACCTGCAGCTTCCTCACAAGACGTCAAAGGATGCGATCGCGTTCTACTATGTGTGGAAAAAGCATGGCATCGTATCACAGCGCCATATCGATGGGGACGAGAGCGACGGGAGCTCCGATGGTGACTACGATCCTAGCATGTCAGCAGAGACGCTGAAGTACCTGGAGAAGCTGAAGAGTACGCTCAACTTATCCATCATTATTGGCCCAGTCACTCACAGCAAGCTCTCTGGTTTGAACAGGACGACAGCGGTGCGTCAAGGACTACTTCGCCGCAGCTCGAGAGCTCACTTGCGTTCAGCGAATCAACCAGATCAGCCACCGCGATCTTTCTTTGGCTGAGTTCTCACTCCATCGCCTCGCGGGTCTCCGGCCAGCTATCCCGGCAACTTCAGACTTGCGCAACGCGTCTGTTATCGGTAAGGCAGCTATCGCCCTTTTCTTGTTGACGATGCCACAAGGTGTTAACTTGTTAAGGCTGCACTCAGACACCTGGACGCCGCATGAGATCCGAGTGTTTGAGTTGGCGATGGAATGCTACGGCAAGGAAGAGTTCCACCAGGTTGCTCGCATGGTGCGCAGTCCTTCCTTCCCCCGTTGGGACCAACCACGGTGCGAGTGTTGACTGACTTTTTCGCTGTGACCAGATTGGAACCAAGTCGTGCAAGGATGTCATTGCATTCTACTACGTGTGGAAGAAGGATCCGTACTACAAAGTGGTCAAGAGTCGATGGGAGAAAAGGGATCCATTTAGCAAGAAGAAGTCAACTTCTTCGACAGGAAGCACCAACAACGGTGCTCAACAATCCGCGTGATCTAATCAATAGAAATCACGACTTGCTGTCCTTCCGCTGGTAGATCCACTAACTTCTGGCAGGGCGAGCACACCCACGATGCTGGTGGGAGCTCGGCCATGTTGATACAGTACTTGTGGAACATGCTGTTGCACATATCACAGAGCACGAGCTCGTCCTCGTTCTCCGCCGCGCTGCACACCTCACAAGTCTCCGAGTCCATCAAATAGGAGCGGGATGAATACGGCACCGGTGGCGTCGTGCCGACCTCGTGCTTCTGGAACTGGCCTTGCTCGAGCAGCTTGATGTTGCGATACACTTGGAAGCCATGCAGCGCGTGGCCAACATTCTTCAGGTTCACCTTCTGGTTCATGAAGTATGGAAATCGCACCTGAAGTGCCTTGAAGCCCTGCACCTGGCGCTGCTGCAGGAGCTTTGCCAACGACGCGTACTCCGATGGACGCGCGCGGCGCTTACCAAAGATCTGGAGAAGACTCTTCTTTGCGTCCACGCTGAGCCAGACGAAGTCATCCGCCTCAAAATCCTCCGAGAACATGTTGAGCTCCATGAGGTCGCACACAACCTGCCAGCATGTGAATGAACCGAGGGCATTGTCACCAAACTTTCGAAGCTCCTCGAAAACATGTGACGCCGACGAGCTGCGCTTGATCTCGAACGTGCAAGCGTCGAGGTTGTCTAGGAACTGCTCCAGCACTTCCAAATACCGAGACGCGTCCAGGTCGCGTCGGCCAGCAAACATCTTGTCTGCATCGGTGCGCTTGGCCAGCGTCTGAATACGCTTCTTGAACGTCGGGAATGCATCCGAGCTAGGAACACCATGGGTCTTGTCGAACGTCTCGAGTTTGTTGCAATAGCGAAACGCCACAGCCATCCACAGCACCTCGCGCAGGCTGAGTCGGCCCTGGTGGCTCAGCTGCCAGCTAGAATATCGCAAATGCGTTCGTCAGAATGCGGCTGTTCACGATGATTGGATGGAATACACGCAGACGTACCGAATCACGTGCTTTCGCAAGTATGCGGTGCTTCGATCGAGCTCGCGGTAGATGTTGCAAGTCCCTGTCAAACAAACAGAGAAGATTTAGATGAGACTATCATCCCACTTATACAGACGCTGAGAGATCTCGAGGGTCGAACGTACAGTACTTGATGAGCGATGGGTCCACGCGCGGATCGTTGTTGCCCATCGAATAGCAATGCCACATGCCATGCCGCTGATACACAAAGTCGTAAAAGGCCAAAGCGCCGAGCCACCAGCTCTTGTACCCCTTGCCTTCGTCGGCATCAAGCATGTGATCGTCCAGAAAACTAAACGAGCGTCGCGGGCGCTTGGACGTGGCTGCATCGTCTGGTGTCTGCAAGATCTCCGAGCCCCGCTTGGACTTCTTCGCGGGCGGTGGGCCGTCACTCGCATCCGTCGGCGACACTGGTAATTCCGTATACCGTCCGCTGTTCTTCTTGTCCGCCTTGACGCCCTTTTGCTCCAAGTACGCCGCCTCGCACTCCAGGCTGCACACCGGCACGGACGGCATGCTCTTCACCTTGTTCGTGGACAGGTACTCGGGGTTGGGCGTGTGGCACACGAAGCAGCGCGAGCTCTCCACCACCACGACAGGCTCCTCTTCCTCTAGGGATTGCGCGACCTCTACGTCCTCGATGTCCGTATTATCGCTGGCCACAGTTTCCTGGCGCGCATCGATGCCATTGAACCACTTGCTGAGCTCGAAGCCCTCGCCGAACGTCGCCATTTGTGCGTGCGTAGCTGCTCGTGGTCACAGCTTCGCCTATGATTTTGGCTGGAAAAAAGCTTTCCCGCGTCCCAAGGACCTCCAGTTGGGCGAGATCGGGTTGACTCTACTGTATGAACTCCTCTAAGTACGAAAATAGAAATCGAATAAATATGGAAAGATACAGTACGGGCTGAAGTTGAAGAAAGCTTTCCGGAAAGTTCGATAATTTCCTGGAAGCACGGTTCGTGAGTTAGGAATGGAGATCCGAAACTGCATGATGATGGCCATCTCACCACGCTGCGTGTGCACTCGCAGCTCGAAGCACGCCATCCGTGGAAGGGCAGCGAGTGGAAGGATGCAAGGGTGAGTTGGGAGTGGTAGACGCCAAACGTGTATGGAAGTGTCCCTTAATAAAGCTGTTGTTTCTGTGGGTTTGGGGTGCGACGAGTCATCGTCGCGGAGGTATGAGAGCTAGCCGCAGGCTCATTCGCCTGCATGGTAACGCATGATGGGGGAAGAGCTTAGTTCTTCAGCTTGCCCTTGAGGATCTCCTCGAGCTTGACGATGTCGGCGCTGAAGCCGCGGATGCCCTCAGCGAGCTTCTCCGTGGCCATGGCGTCCTCGTTCAGGCTCAGGCGGAAGCTCTTCTCGTCGAAGGAGAGCTTCTCACCAGTGTAGGCCTTGGCGGCGCTCTCTGGCTCGAGCTTGCGCTGAATGGTCTCGGTGTTCTTGGCCAGCTCGTCGAGGAGGTTTGGCGAGATGGTCAGGCGATCGCAGCCAGCCAGCTCGGTGATCTCACCGGTGTTACGGAACGAGGCACCCATGACGATGGTCTTGTAGCCGTACTTCTTGTAGTACTGGTAGATCTTCGACACCGAGATCACACCTGGGTCCTCGTTCGAGGCGTACGACGACTTGCCGGTCTTGGCCTTGTGCCAGTCAAGGATACGGCCGACGAATGGCGAGATGAGCGTGGCCTCAGCCTCCGCGCAGGCAACCGCCTGGGCGAAGCCGAAGAGCAGCGTCATGTTACACGAGATGCCCTCCTTCTGGAGCTCCTTACACGCCTGGATACCCTCCCACGTGGAGGCGATCTTGACGAGGATGCGGTCCTTGGAGATGCCGGCATCCTTGTACAGCTGGATGATGCGGTGGGCACGCTCAACTGTGGCGGCCTTGTCGAAGCTCAGACGAGCGTCAACCTCGGTCGAGATGTAGCCAGGCACGATCTTGAGAATCTCCAGACCGAAGTTCACCGAGAGCTTGTCGATGATGTAGCCGAGACGCTCCTTCTCCGACAGGCTGGCGTCGAGGCCCTTACCGTACGCGACGGCATCGTCCACGAGGTGCTCGTACTGCTCCATGGTGGCGGCCTTGTACAGCAGCGATGGGTTGGTCGTGGCATCCTGTGGCTTGTACTTGGCAATCGACGCGATGTCGCCCGTGTCCGCGACGACAGTCGTGAACTCCTTGAGCTGGTCGAGCTGCGTGGTTTCCTTGAGCTTCTTGGTCGGCGAGGCGCTCATCGTGAGGGTGTGGAGAGAGGAAGAGGTGTGTGTGGTTGCTCGCAAATGGAGGAATGAGCCGACTGAAGAATGGCGTCGCGCGAGCCGCCGAGACCCCTACGTCAGGAGCGTCCCAGGATGACACTCGCAGCTTCCACACGGATCGAATCGATCTTGCTCACAGGCTGGAGCCCTACCCCCCTCGCCCAAGCATACACGACGGGTTCGCGGTGTCGCATTTGGGTCCACGGGTCGGAAAGGACCCTATTAGTGGCCCTCCTTTGTCTTGACGTTTGTAGCAAAGTGCAACGGGTCGACAACATCGGGAAGATATGGGTTTCGAGACAGTGATAAGATTGCGCAAGAACCCGGACTCGGAGTGACGCGACACCGTCTGGTCGGCGCGCGCACGCAATCGCACGAAAACAGCAACGCCGCGGGATCCGCTGGGGCAACGAGCCACACGTTCCACGTCCCATGCGGATCCATGCGCTGTGCTGGGACATCGCCGTGTCTATTGATGATGATGGATACGCTGCAGTATTAACTACGCGTGTGTATCCATTGCTGAGGCTGTTGCTGTCCCCACTCGACTGGCCTGCTGGAGCCCCAGGAGGCTCGGATGGCTACATGGAGAGGTCCAGCGAGGACGGAAAGGGACGACATGGGGGCACGTGCCTATTCCAAATTTGTCTATTGCTAGGATCATCATTGACGACGTAGGTACAGTCTAGCGAGTGGCTACTGCAGGGGACTGAACTGAGAGCGTCTACAGCACGGTGGAGAAGGTTTCCGTGGCCTTCTCGTACATGCCGAAGAAGACGAAGCCGCCGATGCTGATCCACATGGTGCGCGGGCCAACACCGGAGAAGAGTCGCTTGACGCCCTCTTCGCGGTACACGCGCATGAACGTATCGACAGTGCCCTTGTATGGCACGCCCTTGGCATCCTTGCCGAGCATCAATCGCGTCTTGGTCACGTCCAGTGGCGTCGTGATGGAGGCAGCAACACCACCGGCGATCGAGCCGCAGACAGCACCCTGGAATGAGGACACCGGCGAATTCTGCTGCTGGGACCATTGGTACTGTGCGCAGCAATGCACTAGTTAGCAGTGGTGTGCGATCATCTATGGCGGAACTTGTTCACTCACCTTGAGGCCTTCCCAGAGCGGGAACTGGATGAACGAGAATGGAATCTCACGGGCGATCATGCTCCAGTAGCCGCGGTAGAACGCAAAGATGCCTTCCGTTCCACGCACACCCACAATCGCTTCCTTGAAGGTACTGTACATGCCCGTCTGCATGCGCTGCTTGACGATCTCCGTCGGCACACGAACTAAACAGGCAGACTGCAAGAGCCATGTTAGGATCATGATTGAATCTCGATCGGCTTCCTTCTGACGTACCATCTCACCAATCGCAGCAGCCGACATGTGCACAACAGGCGAGTGCTTGTGCTCAGGAAACGCAGAGCTGATCACATTCTTCGACGTCTCGTATGCGCTAAAGAAGAGAGCACCTGCATAGAGGTTGATTAGAATCCATCATGTCGCCTCGCTCAGCTCTATTGAACCTACCACCCGGCGCAGATCCAGCAGCAGCGGCCGAAAGACCCGAGTATACACCACGGAAACCGCCGGCCTTGAAAAAGCCATCGGCCGACTGCAGACGCGTCTTGATGGTGTCGAGTGGGAAGAGCGCAATGTCCACCGAGGTGCCCGCCACTGCTCCACCCTGCATTAGCACGACCAAATCGAATGATATCAGTATCAAACTTGGATGTACCAATAGCTGTGAAAGCCCGCATGAAGATCGTACCAGCAGGGATGCAAGGAAGCCCTTGCTCTTCGCTTCAATTGCCGATTTCGTGTCGAGTTCTGCCATGTTGAGCTTGGGCTGCACGTGATGCGGATGTGATGCTTGTGAGGTTGCCAAACACTATGGCTGGATGTACTGTACCCATCTCAATACAGGACCTCTTGAGGCACACGCCGGATTGCGTGAGCAAGATTGCCCTGGTGAATACTTTTGACTGTTGTGGCAACAGTCCACAACATCCTAATTCAGTATGCCTTGAGTTACGTGGTCCACGTAAGTGATCTCTTGGCGTGAGTTGGGTCCGTTGGTCTGGTGGGCACGCGAGTGGATTGACCACGACGAGAGCAGGCGAAGGTGCTGGATTGGTGACGTGCTGGAGGTGGAGATCGCAACGCAGCAACCATGGGCATCCTCGACAAGATCAAGGAGATTGGTACGCGTGTGCTCCGTCACTTTGAGCTCTTGATGGTCTCAATTCGGCGTGTGGCTGACGCGCCTGTCGTGCAGAGGATGAGATGAAGAGGACGCAGAAGAACAAGGCCACCGAAGGGCACCTTGGCTCTCTGAAGGCGAAGCTCGCGAAGCTGCGCACAGAGGTACACTGCTGCATCTCTCTTTACGGAGTACTGGTGTTGCGCTTGGATAGGGAGCTGATTGAGATCCTCTGTGATTGATTGCGAGTAGCTCCTCGAAGGCGACAAGGCTGCCGGCGGTGGCGGAGGCGAAGGTGAGGAGCTCTTCTGTTGGAGCGACTCAGCAGTGACTAGTCTCTGACCCCGACTTCGTTTATGACTTTGTAGGCTTCGATGTCGCGAGAAGCGGTGATGGTCGAGTGGCGTTGATCGGCTTCCCCAGTGTGGGAAAGTCGACCATGCTGAGTCAGCTCACGGAGACGCAGTCGGAGCAGAACTCGGTCGAGTTCACCACGCTGACGTGTATCCCGGGCAACCTCATCTACAACGATGTGCGCATCCAGCTGCTCGATCTGCCTGGTATCATTGAGGGCGCCGCCCACGGCCGCGGTCGTGGTCGTGAGGTCATTGCTGTGGCCAAGTCGGCGGATATGATCTTGATGGTGCTCGACGCCGGCCAGGAAGCCGGCAATCGCCACCGTGAGATCCTCGAGAACGAACTGGAGACGGTCGGTTTGCGTCTGAACCGCCAGCCACCTGATATCTACCTGCGAAAGAAGGCCGGTGGTGGCATCAAGTTCAACAGCACGGTCACGCTCACCAAGGTTCGTGGCTGCGAGGTCACAGTATCCACGTTACAGTGGACCTAATCGACTTGCTGGTATGTCGTAGCTTGGTGATGACCCGTACAAGACCGTGTACAAAATCTTGCATGAGTACAAGATGCACAACTGCGAGCTTCTCTTCCGTGAGGACGCCTCGACCGATGACCTGATCGATGTGCTGGAAGGCAACCGCAAGTACATCAAGTGCTTGTACGTGTACAACAAGATCGATACGGTGACGATCGAAGACGTTGACCGACTTGCACGCTTGCCGCACTCGACGGTGATTGCGTGTGAGCATAACGGCCGCCAAGCGGTACGTCATCACCATGTATATCAGCCCCCATCTCTGTGGTGTCTGAACTGTTGGTCTCATACTTCTAGCTCAACTTCGACGTCCTGCTGTCACACATGTGGGACTACATGGGTCTCACGCGAGTGTACACCAAGCGACGAAGCGAGGCGCCCAAGTTCTTGGAGCCTGTTGTCATCTCCAGCCAGCGCAAGGGCACGTCCGTGAGCTCGGCTTGTCTCTCGGTACGGATCTCATGCTGCAGTGCGTGAAGTTGGAACGGTGACTGACTCATCCCTTTCCCAACAGATCTCGAAGGACATGCTTGACAACTTTAACTACGCCCTCGTGTGGGGTACCAGTACGAAGTACAACCCACAGCGTGTGGGCAAGGACCACATTCTGGAGGACGAAGATGTGCTGCAGGTCGTCGTCAAGACGGCGAATCAGCAGAAACGCGACAAGAACTACAACCAGAAGGTGCAGGCGTACTTTGATAAGTACAAGCGCAAGAAGAAGGCCCTCAAGACCTAGATCGTGCCGCATCACCGTCAGCAAGGGATGATGTAGACACGTAGCATGCACAGCCTGGATCATAACACCAAATGGACGTGTGGTTTCCTTACAACTGGAGGATGTCGGTGTCCACCAAGTCTGGCGGATCTTGCTCTTGGCGGTCCACGAGGTTGAAGAATTCATCGTCTTCTGGGCGCCACGACAGACTGTACAGCGTCCGGAGGCGATCGCGGATTCGGATCAGGGTGCTATAGCAGAGAATAGCGACGTGAAGTAAGAGACCGCATGGCGGACAAAGTCTGCAAAATACCAGACTACACGTACTCTTTACGGAGCTTCGGACTGGGGCTCGGGACTGGAGCATCAACGCTGTGCATCGTGTTTTTGCAAAAGTGCTCGAGAACGAATTTCCAGTTCGCAACAGGGCGCTTGCTTGTCGGAAGCGGATCCCTGTAGATGCCAGAGTGGTGTCAGCACTATCACTGTAGACCGCAGATTCATAGGACGCCAGACGTACCAGCACTGCTGTGGATACGACGCGTCGATGCCCTGGAGAGACAGGACGTTCTTCACGAGGATCGAATCGAGCAGCTGATCCGAGTAGTGGGCACCCAATCGCGACACTGTGCGAAGCCATGAGAGATCAACAGCTTCGTCTGGTCCGTCCGCGCTCACACCATCATCCGCTGCCCCCTCTCCTGCTTCTCGTCGACGCTTTCTCGAATGCTCCAGAGATCGAACGAGTGCAGTCTCCATCAAGGGCCGAACAGTTGGTGCCAATGCAGCGGCAAAAGCCTCTCGAGCCAAAGGAGATGGCCCAGTATCTGCGGTTGCGTTGTCGCGAATCGGCACATTATAGACCGTAGAGAGCTCCTCTGGCTGTGCCACGAAGCTTCATGATAACAGCAAATTAGTTCAGTACGACTATGGCAAGCACGACAAAGAGTGGAAACCACTTACTTTCGTCGACGAACATTGCGCATCGCCACAGGCCACCTGTACTTTCTGAAGAGCACAACAAATGTGAGCTACTTGCCGTCGCCTCGCGACTCAAGCCTACCCACCGTCTCCATTGGTCGGTCTGCGAGACTGGTTTGTCGACGGGAGGTCCAGATACGGAACCTCCATCCCACAAGATCGCTCGCTCTCCATACGGAAGATGCGTGCGCTTCAGTTGGAAGAGGAAGAAGTTGGCGTCTTTGAAGTCCTGCTTCCTGATCGGCTCCGGCACTTCTTCGTCTTCCACTTCGGTTTCCAGTTCATCTTCTTCCTCATCACCATCGTCATCATTGTCATCATCCTTTCGGCTCTTGCGCTGCTGCGCTGACGGCCTGGTCGGGACAGTCGACTTTGTTTCTTCTTCGTTGTCGTCTTCTCCTGGCGTCCATTCGCTCTCCGAGTCGTCAGCTGCCTTCCGTGCTCGAGCGCGGCCAGATCTGGCCTTACGCGCCACGGCAGCAGCACGCGTTCGGGTCGATGCGCTACCGTCACCATCATCATCTTCATCGTCGTCGGCAATATTCTCGTTGCCTACGCCGCTGTCCTCGTAGGCATCCTCTTCCACGCCATCACCTGCAGTACTCTCTTCAGCTGGCGGCGTTTCCGCCTTGATGCGGATGTCGACGTCCTCCGTCTCCTCTTCATCCTCTCCATTCTCTTCCTCGCCTTCAGCGTCTGCATCATCTTCGTCTTCACCCTCGTTTCCATTCGCACCATCATCACTGGCAAGCCCAGAGTCCTTCTGCTGCTCTGCTGGCTTGCTACGGATGTCCACATCCTCCGTCTCCTCCTCATCTTCTGTGGAGCTACCGGAGTCGGCGCCG
>JAADVE010000448.1:0-18690 GCA_023334595.1 Pythium utonaiense
GCCGTATCCTCTCCAGTTCGATTGGACAAATAACATCTTCCCAGTTCGACTCGTGCTCGACAACGTGTGGTTTGCGAACGCAGTCTCCGAGTCGAGGCAGATGCTCGTGACATCATACACCGACTACATCTCGTCGTTGCTACCCCACTACAGTATCTACGCCTGCCTGGGTATCGTCAAACGCATTCTAGTCCGCGACACTGCGTTGTCACGGCGACCAGCGATCCTTCCACTTCCAGTCGCACCACCAAGCTCTCCTAAGACAACTCCGTCTGTGCGTTCCATGCTTGCAAGTGCCAAACCTGAAAGTCGATGGTCTCAGTTCCTAAGCATTGGGATCTTAATGTGGGGAGTCGTTCTGCTGGGAATTCATCTCCACGCACAGTACTTCGCGCATCTCACCAACTATGAAGGCTGTGAGCTCCACGTGAAGCCCTGGTTTGTGAGCAAGGTCGCATGCTCCGTGATGGTCGTCAAATGTCCTCGCTGGAAGACTCGTGGATCATCGGAAGACTTGGCCCAGATCCTCACTGCTCTAGACGAAACGTTAGTGACCAAGCTGGTCTTCGCGCACTGCCCAGCTCTCGTGGTTCCCAGCGTGATCAGCAAGTTCTCCAGGCTCGGCGTGGTAGAGATCTTCAATAGCACACTCAAAGCGTGGCCTATTGAGGCTGCTCTTCAGCAAACGACACACCCTTCATTGTCAGACATCTACCTCACGGACAGCAACATTGGTGTGATCCCACCGGCACTCTTACACTCAAATCTGCCGCTCTCACTGGGCAAGATCGCGTTCTTCGACTGTACCTTAGAGGCACTACCGGAAAGCTTGGGGGATCTATGGAGGCACAGCCGCTTGAACCGCGTCGCCTTCGAGTACACATCGTTGCATGCAATCCCTGCTTCCTTCGGGCTCATGGATCTCCGGAAGCTTTGGCTCGTGTCGAGTCCCATCGAATCCATTCCGGAAGACACGTTCGGGAATCGACACTTCTCCATCATTCGATTGTCTGGCCTGCCGCTTCAACATCTTCCCAGCTCTGTGGGAGACACGTCGGCTTTGAAAGAGCTGCTAGTGGAGCACACAAACGTTTCGAGTCTCCCACCATGGGCTGTGGAGTGGCTTGACTCGCATAGTACCCCAGACGATAAGAGCGTGCGCTCGTTCTTTGGCAGCCCAGTCTGTGATCCGAGTCTATCGAACGTGACGACACAAGCCGCCGCTGCGTGGCGAATTTGCGAGCGAGACCACCAGTCAAGTCTCGGAGAATTCCCACGCGATATATTCGAAGGACGATATCCGCTGGAAGACAACTTGCCGACAGTCAAGCCTCCTCTCTGAGTGGCCAAGTTCGTTTCTCTTGAGGTGAGCACTCGGCCCAGAATAGACTAACTCAGTCTAGGTCAGGGCGGGTGCGTGGAGTAGTGCTACTCGTCGCATATTGAGATCGAGGCCATCGCGTCAGTCCTCTTGCTGCGCCATTCCCACACCACCAGCATCAGCTCGGCTATGGTAAACCCTGCGGCCGCAGCACCCTTGAGCACTGTGCACGGCCACCATGCAGTCGTGCTTGTATCGTCGAAGCTCTACGTGGCCTGCTGGTGGGGCGTGCTCTCGCTGCATCTCTTCACCGCAGTCATTGTCCTCTTCGCTAGCTTCGTGCACTTCGTTTTGAGCATTGACGTCATCGACCGCGCGACGTCTGCGATTGGCATCCCTGTATCTCTCAAGCGAGTTACTGGGTGCGGATACTTGATCGTCGCATTCCTCCACTTCAGAGCGGTCCACCGTCTGATTTCCCAGTCTCTGCGATCGAAGCATCTCACGCTTCACCACATCAATCCGAGCCAAGTGTCCCGACGTAGCGTAGCAACCAGCGTTGCCAGTGTTGCTAACATGCAGGTGAGGCAACCTGCGCCTAGATCTAGTCGTCTGTCAAGATACCTAAGCACGACTCAAAACGTTCTCGGGCCTGACGGCTACTTTGGTATCAACGGCCCCTACTTCACGCCGTCGCTCTTGCTGCGGGAGACAGTCGAGGTCGCAATGCAAACGTACCAGCTCTGGACTCTCAGCTACAACGTATCACGCGTCTGGATCAACACGTTCGCTGTGGTGACTGTTGTACTCAACTGCTTCTCCATGCCGGTCGTCCAGGCGATGTTCAAGCGTCGGCTTGGACAGAAGCGGCTGATGCATCTAGTCGTGGACATGTACCTCGACTTCACCTGCGCGGTGGTCGTGCCGCTGTGTATCATGCTTCCGTACCAGTTTCAGTTTGACTGGTCGAAGATGCAATACCCGTTTGAACTCGTGATGGACGACGTGTGGTTTGCCAATGCAATCGCTGAAGCACGACAAGTTATGGTGACCTCGTACTTGGATCTCTTCTCGTCGCTGCTACCGCAATACAGCATCTACAGCTGCCTGCGACTGCTGAAACAAATTGTGAAACGCGAAACAGTGGAAGGAGGAGTGAGTAAGCGCAGAGCCATCATACCACAACCAGAAGATATACAAGCCGACATTTCCACGAGTTTGAAGACTACACACACAGCAATTGAGACTGAGAGTCGAGGGATCCGCCTGGTGGGCACACTCATCGCACTGTGGGGAATTGCTGCGCTTGCAATTCATATCCATGCAAATCGATTTTCGTGGAGCCCAGAGTACAGAGGATGTCTCTTGTATGTGAGACCGTGGCTGGCGGAAAACGTATCGTGCTCGGTGATGCAAGTGAACTGCTACCGCTGGAATACGATAGGCTCTGCTCAGGACATTGCAAGTGTTCTCGATCCGCTGCAACGCTCCGCACTATTCAAACTGATAATCGTCCACTGCCCTGCACTGACGATGCCGTCGATACTGACCGAGTTTTCGCGCCTTAAAATGATTCTGAGCTTTAACAACACGGTTGTTGACTGGCCTACAGAAGCCGCGATCCAACAAGCCACGCACCCCGTGATGACAGATATCTACTTCACGAGAACCGACATGAGCGTGATCCCTCCGGGGCTGTTGCATCGTTCTCTACCTCAATCCCTCCAGTTCGTGGGCTTCTACAATTCGACGCTGGAACAACTTCCGACAGATCTTGGCGATGTGTGGGCTGAGACTCGGATCGTTCGCATTGGCCTGCAGTTCACCCCTCTCCGAGCCATTCCAATGTCGCTGGGCCGTATGCGAAGTCTGCAGAGACTATGGATGGTGTCCATTCCGATCGTCTCCTTCCCGGATAACGTCTTCACAAACAATGCATTCGTTTCGATCCGACTCGCTGGAATGCCTCTCCAGAGTCTACCGAACACGATGGGAGATACGTCCAAGCTGGGTGAGCTGCTGGTGGAATACACTAATGTATCCGATCTGCCAGCATGGGCAATCGCGTGGCTCGAAACTCACAGCGGCTCGGATGATCAGGCGATCCGATCGTTCTTTGGCAGCCCAATTTGCAGCGGAACGAACGCCGCATGGGGAGCAAAGATCACCGCGTGGAGAATCTGTGAGCGTGATCACGGGTCTCAGTTCGGCGAATTTCCTGTCGGCGCCTTCGATAACCATTATCCCGTGTGAACAGAAATGATCAGTAGTTATACTTCTCTTTAACAATGGAGAACGGTATACTGCCATACATCGATTGAGTGTCTTCATTGCAGATACCCCAGAGCTCCCGAATGTCTGAGCTTTGTGGAGCACACGCCGGGCTGCCAAAGAACGATTTGCGTCTCACGTTCTCCTGCCCATTGGCATTATCAAGCCACGTCGTAACCCAGGCAGGTAAGCTCGACACGTTGGTATGTTCCACGAGTAGCTCCTTCAGTGCGGAGAGATCTCCGATGGTGGATGGCAGTCGGATCAGCGGGTTTCCTGACAGTCGAATCGACAGAAATCTGCTTTTGGCAAACATGCTGTCAGGGAAATCCTCGATGACGTTGCTTGTCATCCACAAATACTGAAATGACACTCGTCCAAGTGACCGGGGCACCGTCTTCACCCGTGTGTTCTCCAATCCGAACCGATTGATGGCACTCGTCGCCCAGATATCACCCAGATCTTCTGGTAAATCAGTGAGGCTGCAGTTCATAAACGCAATCGTGGTCAAGGTCTGTGGTAGCTCTCTGTGGAGCAGGCCCGGCGGAATGGCACTGATGTTGCTCTGGGCGAAGAAGATGCCACCAAGAGATGGGTGCGTGGATGCCTTGACGGATGCCTCTGCAGGCCACGACACGAGTGTGGATGCACCGATTTCAAATCCTTGGAGATTGGGAAACTCACGGATGTTGGACGGAATAGTGAGCGCGGGGCAGCGAACGAAGACGACTTTGGTCAGTACCACACGCTCGAGCTGGTCGAGCACGCCAGCAACTTCGTCGGCAGATCCACTGATGTTTCGGTGGAAGCAGTTGACGTGCATGACGGAACATGACACGTTTGCTGCGAGCCACGGTCTCACATAAAGCTGGCAGCCGGCCAAGGTTTCCTTGTGGGAATACGCAGCAGAATGGAGATGGAAACCTAAGACGACCATCGCCCAACAGCCCACGCAGACACTCACGAATCGCATGCCACGCGTCTGGATCTCATAGCCACTGTCCGTTGTACTTGATGCCCTCGTCGTTTCTTCTTTCATGAGGTCGACGCTGGTCTTCTGGCGAGCAGGAGCTTGTTTCAGAGGAGAGATTGCGCCTCGATGGGAGTGGACCCACCGAGGTCGTTTACGCTCCATAAGACGCTTGAGGAGCCGCAAACAACTAAAGATACTGTACTGCGGCAGGAGCGACGCGAAGAAGTCGAGATACGTCGTCACTAGTGCTTGTCTCCCCTCCGCGATTGCGTTCGCCATCCACACGTCGTTCGCGAGAAGCTCGATGGGATACGAGCTGGCACTCCAGTTGAATACCACTATGTAAGGCGTCAACACGAGCATGGGCACAATCACAGCACACGTAAAGTCTAGGTACATATCAACAACCAAGTGCATGAGTCGCTTGAGCCCTTGGCGGGAGCGGAAGAGACGGTTGACGATCGAGATCGAAAAGCAATTGATCACTACGGTCGCGACCGCAAAGTTATTGATCCACGTACGTGACACGTAGTAGCTGAGACACCAGAGTTGGTACGACTGCATAGCGACCTCCACGACCTCCCGCAGCAGCAGCGACGGTGAGAAGAGCGGACCGTGGAGCCCCAGGTAACCGTACGGGCCAAACACAATCGACCAGAGCTTCACAGCTCGCGTATAGACCACGCGAACAGACGCCGTGCGCGATCTCGCAAGCTCCAACGACAAACTCGGCTGCCGTGGACCCATGCTAGCAGCCCGGCTCTGTGCGTCCATAAGTGTGAGTTCTCTTGCCAGGATGGAGCTGTAGATCATGCGGACGATGGACTTGACGTGCAAGATCGTGACGATCAGATAGCCGAGACCTGTGATCCTCTTGAGCAGCACAGGGATGTGAAGAGCTGACGTGGCTCGGTCGAAGACCGGAAGGCTGAGGGTGAAGTGGACCAAGGACGCACACAGCACGAAGATGGCTGTGAACGTATGCAGCAGCAGCACGGCCCACCAGGTCACCAGGAACATGGGCGTGGGCAGCATCACGCACAGCCGCTTGGGCTTGGGAGACGGCGGCGCCGCCTCTGGACGCGTAGCCATCTGCAATACGTGAGGAGACCAATGCTCGAGTGGTGATGGCGTTACTCATTGCAAGTCACACGCCACGATGGTGGCATGGAGAGGTCTTCCTCAGCTATTTGCGGAGGGGTGAACGTGTACGAGGTCACAGGAGCTGCCCATGGGCAACGTATATAAAGTTATAGAGGTTGTTGGGCCGTTTTCGAGAGTATGTACTGGGAAGTCTAGAGGGTGCTCTAAGTTGTAGCATGGACTCCCACGGATCGACCGACACTGCGGTAGCTCATACGCCTGCGGATGCATGCGAGCGCAGGAGCGTGGTGCAGTCCATGGCTCCATGCTTCAACCTCACACACTTGGGATGTGGGGACGATGACGTGTCTGCATTGGTGAGCTCGCAGTGGTCCGGATTTACCTCTTATAAAGCATACTCAGATGCAGCTCTCGCCCAGTTCGACAGTGTTTCACTCGATCCGGTTACCTCTATAAATGAATACCAACGATGTCACTATGCTGGAATTTGAGGTTATTCTTGGCGTAGCGCATCCATCCTCGTGAGGTTTTTCACACGTCATCAACCTCCAGCTCGTCCATTTCCGACTGCTCCGGAAACCGACCGGCTCAAAGCACGCCACCACGGACGAAGCGCCGGCACTCCGCGCGATATTCTCGCCCTCTCCGTGCACGAAGCTCACGCGCGACAGCACCATCGTGAAGTCTGTGTCACTCGCTATCCGTACGCGCTAGTTTCACTACGTGTAGCTCCCTATCCATCGAGCTACACGCCTCCAAATCTCACCACAAGCGACCATGAAGTTCTCCGGCTTCGGCCTGCTTTTCGCTGCGTTCTGCGGCAGCTACGCGGCTGCAAACAGCATCTCACACACGCAGCGCAATGGTTTGTTTCGCCATGCAACGCGCATGCTCGTAAGGTCTCTCGTTCTCATGGAATGCGTGTTCTCGCCACTGTGTGTCCGTTGTAGATGTCGTGCTTCCAGGCTCTTCCCTCGAGAACGACCTGCTTCGTATCCAGTCCGAGTACGCGCGCGTGCATCCGCTCACGGACGCCGTGCTCTCTACTGCGTCGTCTCCGCTGACGCGTCGTGAGGCTCTCGTGGAGCTCGGCAACATCTTCTTCTACGGCAACAACACACTCGCGACCTCTGTCAACGGCACGCTGGCCATGAGCTTCTACGCGAAGGCCGCAGACCTGGGCGACGCACACGCCCAGTTCCACTTGGGTGTGGCCTACAGCTACGGCTTCTGGGGCTTCCCCAAGGACGAGGCGCTCGGGATGACGCAGTATTACTTTGCGGCTGTGGGCCAGCACACAGGAGCCATGCTGGCTCTGGGCCACCGCCATTTGCTGGGCATCAACGCTCCTAAGAACTGCGAGACGGCCGTGCGGTACTACGAAGTCGCGGCTAATAAAGCCGTCGCGCTGCGCGAGGCGGACGTGACCAAGCCGGCGATCTACGATCTGCCGCACCGCCGCATCAAGACAATCCACGAGACCCAGCACAAGAAGAACGTGCCGAGCGATGGGGCCATCGTGGACTACTACCAGTTCTCCGCAGATAAGGGCGACCCGGAGGCTACGCTGAACTTGGCGACGCTCCACTACTATGGAGCCCGCGGGCTCAAGCAGGATGTGGCCAAGGCCGCACGGCTCTTCAAGCGAGCGTACGAGCTGGGCGCGAGCGGAAGTGCGTACCATCTTGGCCACCTGTACAACTACGGCATCGGCGTCGATCAGGATAACGCGACGGCGTTCAAGTTCCTGGAGGAAGCCGTGAAGGAAGGATCCACGACGGCCCACAACGAACTGGCATACCTTTACTTACATGGCAAGGGCACAAAGCGTGACCACGAGAAGGCGCTGCAGTTGTTCAAGGCTGCCGCCAAGCAGGGAAACATGGAGGCGTTCTACAACTTGGGTGTGCTTCACATGCAGGGCGCTGGATCACTCAAGAGCGTTGACCCCGAGTACGAAGTTGCCCACGGGTACTTCCAGGTCGCTGCCCACCAAGGGCACACGCTCTCTAGCCACAAGCTTGCACACATGAGTCTGCACGGTATTGGCACCGCTCGGTCGTGTAAGAACGCAGTAGATTCGTTCAAACTCGTTGCAGAGCGTGGCGAGTGGGACCGTTTGCTGTCTCGTGCATTCAAGGACTTCAAGAACCAAGACTACGAGGCTTCTTTCATGAAGTACGCAGTTATGGCACAACAGGGCTACGAGGTCGCGCAGCACAACGCTGCGTACATGCTGGACTTTGGCTTCCTGTCGTCTTTGTTCGTGACGAGTCTGTCGACGCCATCGTCTCTGTCGAATGACGAAATCACAAACGGGGCTATTCAGCTGTACAAACTCGCGGCGCTACAGGGCAATATCGACGCCAATCTTAAGATTGGCGACTTCTACTACTACGGCAAAGGCGGCCACGACGTTGACTTCACGAAGGCCAGTGCGCACTATTCGCTGGCTAGCAAGAAGGCGAACGCCCAGGCCATGTTCAACCTGGGTTTGATGTACGAGCATGGTGTCGGCGTGCAGCAGGATTTCCATTTGGCGAAGCGATACTTTGACAAGGCGCTGGATTCTCATAACGACGCCCGTGTGCCTGTCACTCTCGCACTCTGGAAGCTCAAGACCCACATGCTCTTTGAGAGCTGGCGCCGCTGGTGGGATGTGCTGGTCGGTAACGCCGAGCCGACGACGCCTGCCTCGCAACCACCTCCGGTTGAACGCGAGACGCCTGTGAAGGATATGTGGATCACCAAGCAGATTGCACGATTGGAGAAGTGGCTTGGCCTCAGCAACGGAGCCAGCTCTGCAGGAGGCGCTAGTGGAGCGAGCACCTCGTCGGCTCGTCAGACACCATCAGCAGCCGCAACGTCCACGCAGACCACAGCAACTCCAATGGACTGGCAGAGCCTTGTCTCCTCGGACGACTTTTGGATCGCCGCGCTGTCGCTCGCGCTGGCTGTTGTATTGTACATCCGATCGCAGCGACAGCAACGACGCGAGCAACTCGCGCAGCAATAGATACGCGCTCACCAGGAGATAGCCGAGAAATCTCGCCAAACCAGTCCAAATCTATATATTTCTGTGAGAGCTTGTCCATTTCGATTGCCTAGAAACCATTTGCTGCATCGTCATCGAAGACACCGTGGCGCCATGGTTGTCGTGGCTGCCATGCTGCGGTTGACTCTCGGCTCCTTGCTCTGCCTCGTCTCGGTCTGTCGGTGTTATCACGTCTGCACGCTGCAGTGGGATCCCGTCTGTGGATCGGATGGCAAGACGTACTCCAACGACTGCTTTCTACGCCTCCACGCGTCCGAGAACCCTCAGCTCGTCGCGCGTTCAAAGGGCGAGTGTCCATGAGTACTCCAACCTCGTGTGAGAGATGGTGAGACCGCTTCGGCGTGGTTGCTATTCAATACAACCTGCTACTCCTTCTTCTTACAGATATCTGGATACCCCGCCACTCCTGTTGCTAGTCGCCCCCCAGTGCCACACACTGGACTGCCAGCAAACGACACCTTCGTCGTACTCTTGGCCTCCCGACGCCGCTCGAGCCAGGAGAAGATCCATGCTGGGATATCAGAGACCTTCGTGTCTTCCACAAGCACTTCCTGAAGTGAAGAGATGCCTCCGATGCTAGGCGGCAGTCTTCTGAGTGGGTTCCGCGAAAGGTGGAGAGCCGTCAGTTGAAATCGAGACAGCATATCGTCCGGGAGCTCTTCAACAAGGCTGTCAGTGACAGCTAGCTTCCTCAGAGCAATCGCACCCATGGATTCGGGGATCGATCGCAGTTGCGCGCCTTCAAATTGGAGGAAGCTCAGCGCACCGTGGCCCCACACATCTCCGATATCATCGGGAAGTCGATCGAGAGAGCACTTCTGGAAAGCTATGGTAAAGAGTCCGGGGAGCTCGCGGTGGTAGATCCCCGGTGGAATCTCGTTGAAGTGCGAGCCGCTGAACCACAGCGAGTCGAGTCGTGGATGCGTCGAAGTCCGAATTGCAGCATCGGTGGTCCAGCTCACGAGCGTGCTGTTGCGGATCGTGATGCTGCTGAGGTGATCGAATGGAACGATCTCCGGTGGTACGGTGAGCTCGACGCAGCTCGCAAAGGTCACGCGCGAGAGGATCTCACGCTCGTATTTAGCCAGGACGTCTGCCATTTCTACTCGCGCGCCAGTGAGGTTCAGTGCCGAGCAATTGATGATGAGGACGGAGCAGGCAATATGGCTCACAAACCACGGTCTTAGATGCAAGCGGCAGAATGAATCCTGGCTGGTGTTGAGCGTGGCCATGATGTGGAGGATGAGGACGGTGAGGCCCCAGGCGGCGACAAGGATACCAATGATCTGGACGCCGCGTCGTTCTCTTCTACTTGCCTCAGAGTTGGCCTGCATCGTGAGGTCTGACACAGCAGACTCGAAGGGCATGATTTGGGACCGGTGGGCAGTGAGTGGGCGTTTCGTTCCCACTACGCGCCGTACGATCAGCCGTTTGAGGATGCGAAGACACGCGTAGATGCTGTACTGAGGCAGCAGCGAAGACAGCAGGTCGGTGTACGACGTCACAAGCACTTGCAGACCTTCGGCGATGGCGTTGCTGAGCCAGATTTCATCGGCCAGAGCACTCAGCGGGAAGCTGCCATTGTTCCAGTCGAACATGAGCAGGTAGGGTACCATAACGCACACTGGGATCACAATCGCGCACACAAAGTCCAAGTACATGTCCACCACCAGGTGCATGAGCCGTTGCATCCGCTCGCGCGAGCGGAAGATCGCGTGGACCACAGGGATTGATAGACAATTCACCACGACGGTGAACACAGCGAAGTCGTTGATCCAAGCGCGAGAGACCGAGCGGCTGAGCGACCAAAGCTGATACGTCTGCAAGCCGATCTCCACGATCTCACGAACAACGACAGCGACACTAAAGAATCGCCCGTTAATTCCAAAGGTTCCTGCCGCACCAAACATCATCTCGGTAGCGGCTTCCAGGCGTCGAAACATGGATGGAGCTGCGTTGATATCGAGGCTGGTGAGCGTTTTCTGGCTCCTTGTGATGCCCGTTGGGGGTTTCATTGTGAGCTGTCGTGCGGAGATGGTGTGGCGGAGCTGCATCCACACGCCGTGGAGGTGTAGCATCGCGATGATCAGATAGCTGAAGCCACTGACTCGCTTGAGTGATATGGAAAGCTGGAGCGATGGGGTGTTGGAGTGGACCACAGGGTGGCTCAGAGCAAGGTGCACGAACCCCATGCAGAGCACGAAGATGGCGGTGATCGAGTGGAGAGATAACACGAGCCACCACCAGAGCGAGTAGGAGTATCCATTGACCACCAAGACATTTCGATACTGATCGGCAGGCCTACGTGATCTCGCACGAGCTACGGACCGTGCATCGACTGGGCTTGGCCCTGGTTGGAGAGGAGCCGCGGTAGACATGGCATGAAAGCAAGTGGGAAGCTGAGGCTATACGAGCGAAAACGCGACGACAGGCATCTAAATCGAGTGCTGGCTCGATCGCTATATCGAGTAGAGGATTATTTGCGAGGCCACCAGCTCACAGTGGGTACTGGCGTTGGACCAGTCTCCCTCTTGTCGAGCCGCTTGTTGATCCCAGATCTTCCGCACATAGCGTCCGATCAACCGCTTGATCGCATAGCGGACTGCCAAAGAAGGACGAAACGCCGCCTTTGTATGTCTGTTGCCACGAGAGAACCCACTGTGGAAGAGTGGAGACTTTGGTGTGCTCCACCATCAAGTATTTCAGGCGCGACGTATCCCCACCATTCACAGGGAGTTGCATCAGTGGGTTTCCGGAAACGCCGAGGGTAGTCAGACGAAGTGACGTGAGGAGGTCTGGAGCAAGCTCACGGATACGATTGTCGGTCAGAAGAAGGCTCGTCAGCGGCAGCCGCCCCAGAGAAACAGGGATTCCTTGGAGGTGCGTGTGCTCGAAGCTTAGCCGACGCAGTGCGCTTGTGGCCCACACGTCACCGATATTCTCTGGAAGCTGTGCGAGGGAGCAGTTGAAGAAGACCAACGAGGTCATCCCTAGCGGTAACTCGTCGTGGAAGAGTCCATCCGGGATGGTGCTGACATCACTGGACCCGAGGATGACACCAACGAACGATGGATGCGTGCTTTGCTTGATAGCGGCTTGGCTGGACCACTCGACCAGCGACGAGTTGTGCATCAACACACCTGTGAGTGCGTGGAAATGGACAATGTCGGGTGGCACTGTTAGTGCGGGGCAGTGAGCGAAGATCACACGTGTTGTCACTGTGCGTTCAAGCTGCGAAAGCATGGCGCTGGTCTCTGACTCCGTCCCGCTGATTCCAAGCCGATAGCAGTTCATGCATAGGACGACGCATGGCACTTTGGAGGAGAACCACGGTCTCAGATACAGGAGACAGCCAGGGATGGTCTTGTGCTGGGTCTGCACGGCAGTCTGGATGTGCAGAGCAAGCACGAGACAGCCCCAAAGACCGATGATGAAGCTCAGCGCCTTGACGCGAGGACTTCCATCCTCTCTGGTGGGTCGGATTACCATTGGTGAAGATGTCGGTACGATGGCGTTGCGATGATGCGATACAACCGCTGCATTCGACCGCACAATGAGGCGCTTGAGTAGACGGAGACAGGCGTAGATGCCGTACTGAGGAAAGAGCGACGAGATCAAGTCCAAGTACGACGTGATAAGCACTTGACGACCTTCCGCGACGGCGTTCGCAAACCACAAGTCGTTGGCCATCAGTTCTTGAGGGAAGTCGAGTTTGTTCCAGTCGAAGTCGAGCAGATACGGGAGCATCACACACACGGGGACGACGATCGCACACACGAAGTCTAACACCATGTCAGCGACGAGATGAGTGAGGCGGCGGACGTGCTCGCGGCCGTGGAGAACCACGTCGACGACTGGGATCGCCCAGCAATTGATCACGACCGTCACAACGGCGAACGTATTTATCCAGACACGAGAGACAGAGTGACTCAGCATCCAAAGCTGGTAGGTCTGCAAAGAGATTTCAACCACCTCACGCAGCAGCACGAAGACGTTGAAAAAGCGACCGTTGATCCCGAAGAAGCCCTCTGTGCCGAACAGGGCGTAGAACACAAGACGCGATCCCTTCCACAGGAAGCGCAGGTAGCCCTTCTGGCCAAATCTCCGGCGAGAAACGATCGTCGAGTGTGTCTTGGAGCGGTTGTCGAGAGAGAACACAAGCTGGCGGGCCCGAGCTGAGCGATAAAGCATGTGGACCATGCCTCTTAAGTGGAGGATACCGATCACCAAATAGCTGAGACCGCTGATTTGTTTGAGACTGATGGTGAGCAGCAAGGCCGGCGTGTTATCGTGGATGACTGGAATGCTGAGTGCCAAGTGAACGAACGCAGCGACGATCACGAACGCTGCAGTCGCCAGGTGCATCGCCAACACGAACCACCAACAGGCCATAAAGATCGCCGGTCGGAAGGCCACAGCGCTTCTGTCATGCGGTGCTTCGTTGGGAACCGCAGTAGCTACTGCGGTGGAGCCATGGGAACCCCACGGAGAAACATGTTTTTGCTGTGCTGGCATGGAGGACAAGTGGTGTATGATTGGGAGTTGTGTATGTGATCGAAGGAGACGGCACATTCCGCAGACCTGAAATAGCTCGTTGCAACAAACCTTTACAACGCTATACCGTGATGGGAGTACCAAGATCGTTTCCCTAATGCTCGGTTATCCTGATTGGCAAGTAGAAGAGCCGCTTGTTTCCTTTCGAGCTGCCAATGAGTGGTTGGGGTCCTGGAGAGCTATACGAATTGAGTACCACGCTGCAGCTGCGATTGATCGTAGCTGGTCCCAATAACCTGATAGAAAGCAAGTCCTTTCACTCACAAGTACCTGTCGGTGTTGCTGCTGCTTCACTGTAACCTTGACGGCACGCAGACCGTTTGCTGCTTGCCTGTAGGATCACACTTTGCAACTTCGCCACTCGCACATCCATCGTTGGGCAGACACAGCATCCAGCAGTCGACGCCGCCACTTGGCACCGTCGCGACATACTCGCACATCGCCTCGCACTCCCCGTCTGAGTGCGTGTTGCACATCCGATTGCACTCTTCCCTAGACGACTGGGAGTCAGGTAGCGGCTCGTACAACTTCAGTGCACACGATTTGTCCGATTCCACAAGCTTGGAGTGTGGTGGACACGCGACGGCACTAAAACCCTCCGTCCCCTTCCGGCCGAGCACGTACTCAGTCGCTCGGTGCGAGTACTCTTCGAACGTGATGCCGAGGCTCTTGATCTCGTGGGTCTTTGGCAGGAGAATCATCTTTCCAAACCACGAGCGCGAGATCTTGCCTAGACTCGGAGAGAACTGCGGCATCTGCATGCCGTGCAGCACGGGCTTGAAGTCTAGCTTCGAGTACATCCACGACCGGTACCCTTCCCCAATCATGACGATGAGGTCTTCTTCCAGGAGCACTGGCTGGACAACGTGCTGCTGGTGTGGCTGCTTGATCAGCAGTCCTGCTGACGCACTCGGTCCTGTCTTGATCTGATCTCTGTCCACACGCGAAGGCGTCTCGCCCTGGAGCACGTAGAACTCTGGCGTCGTCATGAGAATCATCACACCGTTGTCCGTGTGCAGGTCCAGACTCAGCACAGCCTCCTCCGTCTGCGTCTCATCCTCAGCTCCCTCCACTGGCTTGCTCTGCGCGCTGGACGGCGACGAGTACGAGTGGAAGTGGTCCAAGTGGTGTGCCTTAGCCACGATCTCCTCCAGCTTGGTCGTGGACTTCGCGTGCGACTCCGGGCTCTTCAACGCCGCGTCGATCGTCTGCGCGAGCGTCACAGCCACGTTGTTCAGCAGCTCGCTGAAGGCTCGCAGTACCGCCATGTACTCGGAGCACTCGCTTTCCACGGAGCTCGTGGCGAGCCGCGGGTTGTTATACTGGGACTGCGTGCTGATCGTGGCCCGCTGCGTGCCGTCACGGAGCGTCTTTGACTGGATTCCGCTGGGAGACGACGCCACACAGTTCGTGCCAACCGACAGCAGACGCGCACGCAGCGCCGCGTACTCCGGGACGTCGCGGATCGAGAGAATGCCCTTGGCCTCCAGCGCCGCCACCACTTCGAGCACCGTATCGCCGGTCTTTTGCTCGATGTCCGCGAGCGAGAACGACTCCACGGGCACCGACGGGATGCCAGCGACAGCGCGCACGCACACAGCAGCAATGCACGCCACCAGCCACGCGCGCAGCGGCCGCAGAGCGCTCGACGTGGCGCTCGACGTCATGTTCGTGTCTATGCTTTGGCGTGTTGTGGGAGATTCCTGAGACCGACCTGAGCTGACGTGTACCACACCATTTGATGACTTCGATGTGGTCCACACTACTTCAGTCGTGACCTTTCATGCGTGTCACGCGATCTTTCTACGGATCCCACTAATGGTAATGGAGCTGTTCGCCTTGCGAGTCTCAGTTTGCAATTGCTACATCTCCAGACAATGCGTGGACGCATCCAACTCGTGGGTTTCGTTGCACTGGCGCTGGTTGTGCTGGTGGCGCTCGTTGCATCTGCCCAACAGACCGCTGGGCGGCGTTGCCCTGGCTCGCCCAACCAGTGTTCTCTCCATGGGTCGTGCGCGATCAATCGCCAGGGCGAACACGTGTGCAACTGCCAGTGGGGCTTCCATGCCAGTGACTGTAGCAAGAGTACGTGCGTTGTGCAGTGCTAGCTTGCGATACTGCTCTGGATGCTGTGACTGATGGAACGCTTTGACTGTAGAAATGTGTCCGCACGGCGTGAACCCGACGTCGACTGCCAAGGACGACAAGAAACTGCGGCTCGTAGTGACGCCGCCTGCGTTTCTTCGTGATCTGCCTGCATCAACAGCGGCTCAATATGCGTTACAAGGCAAGTTCATTCTCACGTTCCACGCCCACTCAGTAGAAATGGAAGCCCCGCTGGGGGAGCTCACAAGCGATGCATGCGCTCGCGTCTTCCGCCGCTTCCAGAATCTCGCGCAAGTCGTACGTACTATCCAATGCTGCACCCCTTCATAGGCTTATGTTAATGCTAATGGTTCTCTCTTCAGTCCTGTGAGCGTGTGGAGTACGGTGCACCCGCTTCTGCTGTGTACGAGATCGCCTTGCAAGCCTTTCCTGTGTACCCTGTCATGAACAACCTCTACCACCACGACGGAAACCCCAACACGCGGGACTTTTGGTGCGATGCGAGTGGTGTTCAAGTCACGAAGAATGGGGTGGCAATGGGAAACGTTGGTGCCGTGCAGTGCGCTTTTCAGAGTATCGCGGACGGCAACATCAAGCCGTACGCACCGTGCAGTAACCACGGCCTGTGCAACGAAGCGCTTGGCATTTGCACGTGTGACGATGGATACTACGGTGATAACTGTGCCAACAACAAGGATGAAGAGGACATTCTCGTCGCACCATCGCTCGGTCCGTTCTTCCACGGAAACGTGCTTCGCGTTTCCGCGAAGCGCAGCAAGTCGACCGAGTTCAACCTCATCAAGGCCGATATCGGAGGTGCGACAGTATTCTCTATGGACGGTGCGGGTGACACTGTTTTCCATGAAGGCTCCGTGTATGTGAAAGACGGAGACTTGGTGATTCAAGATGGCCAGCTTCGTGTCCACAAGGGGAGCAGCGTCCATTTGGAGAGCGCTGATCTCAAAGTTCAGAATGGAAATGTCCACGTCGTCGCGACGGATGCTTCAGCGGAGTCGTCCATCTTCAGCGAGCCACTCTTGCGTCTGGAGACGGCGACTACGTCTTACGGAGTGGACTTTTTTCGTATCACCAAGCAGAACACCGTACTCTTCCGCATCAGCAGCTCCGGCACACTCGTGTCACAAGACGGAGGCATCGAAGTTCTCAAGGGAGGACTAAAGGTTCACCGCGGAGGAATTCAGGTGCTCACAGACGGCCTTCAAGTGATGCAGGGAGGACTTGAAGTCAGCAACGATGACATCAACGTCCGCGAGGGCAACGTTAAAGTCCAGAATGGTGTGGTGGCTGTGGAGGCGGCAGCTACGACCCACCACGTGATGTCCGTCATCAGCACGGAGAAGTCAACAGGTCAAGCCGCGTCTGTGCTTCACGTACAAAGCGCCTCACAGACAACACCACTGATTTCAGCATCTTCTGCACCGGACGGATTCGCATCCTTCCAAGTACTGGGCACCGGTGAGACACAAATCAAAAGTGGTGGTTTGAAAGTCACAGCGGGAGGTGTCGAGATCGCTGCCGGCGGGCAGATCATCCACTCTGGTGGGCTGTTAGTCAAGAGCGGTGGAATCAACGTCGAGTCTGGTACTGTGACGACGCGTGACGGCTTCAGCATCGAAGACGGGGGCCTCGAAGTCCAGAACAGCCACGTGAATGGTCCTGTGCTGACGCTAAGCTCTGGGCACGGGCATTATGCGGGAAGTATGCTTGAGTTTGTCGTGAACCAGAGCACTGCTGATCCGCCCTTCCGTCTCCTGGAAGCTCTGGAATATGCCCGTGGTGACGGGATCCCGGACAGTATCTTCAGCGTGGAAAGTGATGGCAGTTTGCGGACTCGTGGCGACATTTCAACTCTCAACAACGGTCGTATCATCTCCGCAGGCGCGTTGGTGTCACAGGCTCAGGTCGTGTTCTCCCACACCAAGATTGAGGCTGGAGAGACCATCGTAATACCGAGCACCCACAGCTACGTCAAGATCACTAATGATGGCGCGGCTGCAAGTAACAATGTGCAGCTCGACAGCAGCAGCGACGCATACGCTGGGCAGCTTTTAGTGATCCAGAACGAGGACGACGAGCCACTCAACGGAGACGTGTCCGTGAAGCCGTCGTCCGCCGCAATCTTTGTGTTCGACGGACGCACATGGCGTGCGCTCACTGCCGCGTCATTCGACACGTCGGTGATCACTGGCGTCAAGAGCTTTGAAGCTGCGAATGATCTGAATTTTGGAGAGGTCAAGCTCACTGTCAACAATCTCCAGGTTGCAAGTCAGCTAGCTGGGTACGTTGCACTGTACGGCAAAGGGGGAGAGCTCACACAGGATGAGCAGCTCAAATACGACACCGCAGCAGGTGTGCTATCAGTGGGCAAACTTGAAGCTCGAAGCCTCTCCGGCCATATCGATATGTCTCAGAGTGAGCTGCGAGGTGTGGAGATCGTCGGTGGCCACATCAGCAACGTCAACATGACCGACATTGAGATGGTGGAGGTCAGTGGAGAGCTGTTTGTCGAGAACCAAGCCTACTTCGGGGCGGGGATCACAGTGGACGGCCAAGTCATGGGATCGGGTGCGTACATTGACGCATCCGACGCTCGCTTCAAGACAGATATCGAGCCGATCACTGGTGAGGAGGCACTGGAGACGTTGAAACAACTCCAGGGTGTGGAGTACGCGTACAGGACTGAGGACTTCCCGTCTCGCCACTTCAGTGCAAGGCGAGAGCTGGGCTTTGTTGCTCAAGACGTGGAACGTGTGCTCCCGCAGGTCGTCACTGAGGACCCCGACGGTTTCAAGTACGTGGCGTACGCACGCGTCGTGCCGGTGCTGGTGGAGGCGGTGAAGCATGCTAACGAGGCGAATGAGAATCTACGCGGTCACGTAGAACGATTGGAGGCAGAGCTCCGGGGACTGAAGGCTCTGGTACAAGAGACGATAGCGAAGCAGAGACGGTAGGAATACAAAGCAGCTCTTTATCCCCAGCTTCGTACATTTGACCAGTGGTCATGCGACGAGACGAGCCGTCGTGAATGCTGGGCTGCAGGCTAACCAGAACAGAGCATGGCCTGGTGATGGCAGGCGGCAATGTTGAAGCAATTGGGTGAGATGTTATACAGTACGCATGTGCAGTGCCATGTCCTGTACAGGACAGTTGTCCCGTACAGCACAAATGGATCTGGTCAAAAGCCTCGTTGTGCTCACGTCTGATAGCGGGCAAACAACGACGTGAATCGAAGGTGAGGGCGTGGGACTGGCGTCTCAAGCGCTCGCCTCGCATTCTCCTTCATCC
>JAADVE010000449.1:0-18687 GCA_023334595.1 Pythium utonaiense
TAACATGAGCACCAGATCCGACAGCTCCCACTGTTCCAAGCGCGACAGCGGCTCACCCGCAGGCAATAACACCGCTGCCTGCTTGGTATCAGTTGCCCGGGGACTGGAAGGTACAAGTACACGTCCCGATACAGCGATTTTGAGAGCTTCTTCACTGAGACTTCGCGAGTACAGTGCAATGTACTGCTCACGTCTCGTCTCGTGGTCGACCTCCTCCCCGGCCAAAAGTATGGCGGTTCCCCCCTGCTTACCGGCTTGCCTTCGTTGATCGACAAGGACGCAGTGAGCAGCGTACCGCCACATTCCTTGCAGCCACGATCGATTCAAGCGTCTCGGGCTGCTATCAATCGAGAGCCGTGCTGTCCCATCCGCTGTAACTACTGGCATTAACGCAGACGACGATACCGTGACTTGAGGTGGAGCGATTCCGTCTCGGTCTACCCACGAAGGTTGCCATGCGCGACGCTGGGTGCGTTTGGAGAAGTCCACAAAGCGCGCCAGCTCCTCCTGCATGACTTTCAACTGCGTCAAGTCGCCATTCACCTTGATCTCCTCGGTGACAACGTCGACTGCACTGACTTGCCACGCGGTCAACGACTTGCCTTCCCCTCGTACAAAATCTAGCTTAAGCCACAGCGCTGAAATCGACACGAGGTCTCGGTCTGCGTTTGGCTCGAAGGGCTCTTTGCATCGCTGTCTCATAAAGGTGTAACGATCTGAGTGCGTTAGTGGTGTCTCGCTGCCAGCGCTGGACACTGTTGTCATTGGTGGAGGTGCCTGTGCCTGGAGGAAGCTTGTGGCCTTGAGATCACAATAGACGGCAGTGTTGGCCAGATAGAGACGCTTGCTTGCAGTGTTTGAGTCTTGTGAGCTTGGGTACATGACACCCGGCTGTTCGCGACGGCTCAAGATCTGGTCATCAATATCTCGCGTAGAGAACGCCAGCGTCTGTAGTGTTCATTATAGGCGACCAATCAGTGCGGAGCTAATCGGTGTGAGATGAAATGCAACTTACTGGAACGTGGAGACCGTAGGCGATCGTCTGCCCTTCATACTCGCTCTTCGAGACAGACAAAGCGTGAGTGGTGGCTGTAGTCATCAGTGAGTGTTCCTGGTGTGACTCACCTCGAAGCGGATGTGGAGGTGGTCGAGCTTAACTGTCGTCTGCGCGATGGTGCTCAGTACTTTATTGGCAATCCAGCGGACGATCTCTCGCATAGACGACGACGAGGAGTTGGGGTTGCTCGAGCTACTCGAGCGAGTGGGGATATACGTGAGAATCGTGTGGCAGATTGCCACGAGAAGCTCTTTGGCGTAGCGCCACGCGAGCTCGTTGTTCCAATCCACGGGTTTGTGGCCGAGTACGAGGCTCACATTCTCTACAGTGATCGTAAGTGGCTGGCCGAGCACGAACCCCACGAAGCCCTCAACTTTTACGTCGCCAATGTAACCGGCCTTGAGCTCACACGGCAGGTGAAGAGCGTTCACGATCTCCGTCTTCAGAAATACATCGCGCAATCGGAAGTGACTTGGATCTGTACAGATTCAAGACATGGCGTGAGATGGCTACGTGGATATGAAGCCTAGTTTGAACACGCGAAACCTACCAAAGAGATCACCGAGATGGAACTCGACGTTGTCCTCTGTCACGTCCACAAAGAATTCGCGCAAGCGCTCCAGCAGCGTGGCGGTCAGCATGCTGCCCGCGCCGTGAGCTCCTCAACCCCTCGCGCTTCCAGGCGATTGGCGATAGCTGTGCTTATCTGTGAATGTGTGGCTGTCGCCCGCGCAGCATTGGCCGTTTCGTTCATATTTCTGGCCAAACGCGTTGATGGTTTCTCAACATCAGTTGCGTCTGTTGCCTTTCTATTTGGTGCGCTGGGTTTTGATGGGCAGCTCTTCAAGATCAAGACTTTGATCAATTCAAAAATGAATCGGACCACGTCAGGCATGAATATCATATAACAGAGGTGAACCTCTATATGATGCATACCACGGGGCGATCTGGCTCCGTGCGGACACGTTGCTGCAAGAAGCTACGAGGGCCAGAAGCGAAGAGCTACGTGATAATCCAGGCGGCCACGATGATCAAGTTCGTGCTCATGGTGAACAAGCAGGGCCAGACGCGGCTGGCGCAGTACTACGACTTCCTGTCCATCCAGGAGCGCGTGGCGCTCGAGGCCGAGATCATCCGCAAGTGTCTGGGCCGCAATGAGAACCAGGTGTGTGAGGGCGTTGATTGATCGTACTATAGCTGCTTCAGAAGGGAGCTCTGCGGCGTTGATGAGGGTGTGCATGGCTGCATTATTGCGGTGCTGATGCTGCTGCCTGCGTTTGTGGTGCTTGTGCAGTGTTCGTTTGTGGAGTACCGCGGCTACAAGGTGATCTACCGACGATACGCATCGCTCTTCTTCATCGTTGGCGTGAAGGACGACGACTCGGAGGTGCGTTCCTGCCTAATATCTCACTCACTGTATGAAATGAAGCTTCAGAGTCTGATGAAACGTGCTGCGTTTGCTTGACGTCGATAGAACGAGCTGGGTATCCTGGAGTTTATCCACGCGCTCGTGGAGACCATGGACAAGTACTTCGAGAGTGTGGTACGTCCGCTAAGTCTTCCCCTCACATGACCGAGTTCTGTTTCCTATCTGCAATTTTTCTAACTCGCCTCCTTCCAATCGTCGTGGTGGCTCTCCGTGGCGCTGCTCTTCGTTCTCCGTCGTCGCTATCAACAGTGCGAGCTCGATGTAAGCCCCCTACTCCACCCGTTCGCCCCCATTAGCCAACCGCCCAGCGCTGACTCTGCTCTGAGTGGCTTTGTAGATCATGTTCAACCTGGAGAAGGCGCACTTTATCCTGGACGAGATGGTCATGAACGGCTACATCGTGGAGTCCAACAAGATCTCGATCCTCAAGCCCATCCATCTCATGGAGAAGGCCTCGTAGATGCACGCACACCGAGCCTCCCAATCGTATTGTGATCGTCCAGTGTCCATCGGCCTCCTCTCTCTCTCTCTCTCTCTCTCTCTAGCAGGCCTCCGATCTGTCGTGGTCGTGGGATATCCTCCATTCCCGTCGAGTGTATCCATCTCATTATGGGCCGGAGAGGGACAGACCCAGACCCACATTCGGATGTGGGTCTTGCCCGTGTGGGTCGTCTGTCCGGGAAGGGTACCAAAAACCTGGCACGGGTGGGTCCAGCTGAACCCGAACCCGCGAGTGGAACCGCGTGGCGCAATGTGTGGTCGCTCCCTTCGTGGGGGAGGAGATGGGTCCGTTGGGAAGTGTCACCCAAAAACCCGTTGGGAATGTGGGTTACGACCGAGGCCCGGACCCGTCAGCTGGGCATCTGGGCCGTTTGCGCGACAACCGCTCGTTCTCGAAACCCAAACCCGCCGTGTCGCTGCAGTCCTCCGCCCGGTACATACGCCGCTAGCCAGGAAACGGGTCGGGTTCAGCGGGTTTTCCGCAGAAGTTCGAAGGAAATGGGTCTCGCCTCGTTGGTGGTGGTCGGGCCCGCCACCGTTGCTTGTTGCAAATCGCTATTGTAGTGGGGCGGAGGCCGCTGGCTGCATTGAGTTGCAATTGGTGAGAGGGGGGAAAAGCGGGTCTCCGACGCACGACGCCGACGCGACGTGGAGCTTCCAGGCAACGAATTGGACGACGGAATCGTGGTATCTGGGTAGAGCGTGCGCAGCGCTATCTAACGAACTGCTTGGTGCTCCCTACTTCCTCGTGGGGGTCTTATAATCCGCTGCCGACCCACGCCCACCAGTCGCTCGACTCGTGGCCGCGTGGAGGTCTTGATCCGAAAGAACCATTCGAAGTAGCAGCCCAGCGTTTTACGGACAAGCAGCCACAATAGAGGCATTGCAAGATCTCACGATGAAGCGGGGCGAAGAGATCCCCTTCGAAGAGGAATCCGCGGCCACGCGCAAGAAAAAGCTCACGAGCGTGGTCTGGGAAACCTTCACGCCCATGAGCAGCAGCGGCTTGAGCAATGGGATGATCGATTCCGCCAAGTGCACAGTGTGTAACAAGGTCTTCTCCACACGCCATGGCACCTCGTCTATGATGCGCCACGCGAAGCGCCACAGCGAATATCCGAATGGCTCGGCGGCCAAGAAACCCAAGAAGCCGACGATCGCCGTCAACGGCGTGGCCAAGAAGAGCCCCGCAGCCAAGAAGGAAGGCCAGCCAGCGACGTTTGATGAAAATGGAGGAGGTACGATCTTGCGCTAGAGCCTGCGGTTACGTGGCGCGCATGCTGTACCAGTTACTCATGGGTGTGGTTGTGCTGTCCTTTCTCAGGTGTGAAGCGCCAGCGGATGCGTAACCTCACGGGTTCCTTGGTCGAGTGGCTGGTTGAAGACCGACAGGATCCGGGCATCGTGCACCATGAGAAGTTCCTCGAAGTACTGGCGGCGTCAGGTAACAAGCCAGTGATTCCGCCTGTGGACACTCTGCTGAAGACCATTGAGCGCAAGTATTACACGCTGTTTGCGCGTGTGGGAGAGTACATTGCACGCTCTGCAGTTGGAAAGATCACGTTCTCGTGCGACACCTGGTCCAAGTCGGTATATAAGGGCTACATCGCCGTGCATCTTCACTGGATCAACGCAGACTGGGAGTACAAGTCGATCCAAGTCGGACTGGAGGGCTGTCCGTCGGAATTCAATACCTACTTCATGTCCGACCTGCTCTACAACGTGCTGCAAGTCAATTGGGGCATCGGCAGCAAGTTGCTGTGCGGCGTGACCCCCACGACCAATGAATCCGTACTCGGCATGGGTGTGCTCCGTGAGAAGATCAAGGTCATGGTCGGCGTCGACAACATCTCACCTCACTGGAACATCACGTGTCTTGGCCACTTGATTCACGTCGGTGTGCGTGCTGCTTTCAAGGAGATTCGCCAGGAGATCATGAAGCTGCGCTCACTGCTGTCGCTGCTCAAGTCGGCAACTGAGACCCAGGAACAGTTCAGCCTGCGGACGGCCGAGATTGGCTTACCCCAGTACCCAGATCAGCTACCAAACTTGGACTCACCGAAGGCGTGGCGTACGACGATCACGATGATCCTCGAGACTGCGAAGCTCAAGGACACGATCAACACGATGTACGGCGACGCATCGAACAGCATGAACATCTTCCTGCTGGAAGAGATCGAGTGGGACATGCTCGTGTGGGTTGCATCGTTCCTTCAGAAGTGTATGCAGATGGCCACGTGCCAGAGTGATCAGAAGCACATCTCATTGAGTATGTCGATCAACGTTTGCAAGGCGATCATCAACTTGTGCGAAAGCACGGCTGCGTCGGCGTCGGAGTTCACGGCTAGTGCGTCCACCAAGATCCAGACCGTGTGCATGAAGGTGAAGTCGAGTCTCGAAAACTACCACACAGAACACTCGTCGCCATACTTCGCTTTGGCCAAGATCTTGGACCCACGGTTCTCGAATGAATCGGTCGACAAGGCCGAGAAGAAGGAATTCCTCCGTGAAATGCTGCGCAAGAACGTGTATGATGCGCTGACCGACCCTCAGCACGAGAACGACCCGTCACACAATGATGCTAGCTCGGCGTACTCCACGTTTGAGAAGCTACTGGACATTGGTGAAGGTATGCCCGACTACTCGATTGACGGCGACGAGGTGGACCGGTTCTTCGATGCCACCCTCATCCGCGACAAGCGGTCTGATCCGTTCTTGTGGTGGAAGTCCAACGAGACAAGATTTCCTGGTCTGTCTAAGCTTGCGCGGGACGTGTTCTCTATTCCAGCAACTGCGGTGCCAAGTGGCGTGATCTTCACGCAGAGCAGCCACGCACGACCGTTGAACTTGGAAGCTGGCGAGTCCAACAAGCTCTTCAAGTTTGCTGAACTCGCGCGCTCGTGGCAGATCGAGCGCCAGAACTTCGGTCGAAAACGTCGTCGCGACTCGTTCGACTACTCGGAAGGTCCACTGGACACTCCCAACAAGTTGCCAGCGGCGTATGAAGAAAGTATTTAGGTTATCAAGCAAAGAAAAAGGACCGCGATGGAGACGACGCGCAGGGACAAGGGCACGATGGACAGCGTCGACCGCGCGCGCGACGGACGGCCTCCCGACGCCAGTCTTGGTGCTCGTACCCACTGATTCCTCTGCCCAACTCACTGTACGTGCGTGTATGATCTCGTTTGTATTGACAAGTGAGTGGGCCGAGATGGAGGTGAGTGCGGAGGCGGTGACCATGGCGAAGGGAGGCAGCGGCGGCGGCGACACGCGTTGGGATCTGTTTGTAGTAAAGGTTTGGATAGGAACGCACAGTAAGAAAACACGCTCCGGTCAATGGCAGCGAACAAAAATGTCAGGTTGCCTTTCTCACCAAAACCAAAACAAATCACCCAGTGACGCCGGCGGTTGTTGCCGTCATCACGCGATGTTGAAGTTGTCAGGAGCAGCTCCGTTCACGTCGGATTCCCCCGTCCTTTCTCATACATTTATCAATACCCTGTCTAATTCGATGGCATTGAGAATATTGAATAGCCTAATATGACCTGTATAAAATAGAAGCCGCTCAGAACCGTTCGGATGCGGCAGCGTCACGTGGACCCCGTGGAGCTGTGGGTTTTTGGGTGGTGGTGCGGTTGAATCTGCACGTCGACGTCCCTCTGCAGTTGCGGGAGCTGCCCACGCCAGGAGATCCGCAGATCTGCATTGGAGCTCTTCACCCCACTTCCTTCAGCCCCCGACACCATGAGCGGCCTCGCTAAGAACATCTACATCGTCGCGGCCAAGCGCACGCCCTTCGGCAACTTCGGCGGCAAGCTCAAGGACGTGTCGGCCACGGACCTGGCCGCGCACGCCTCCAAGGCGGCCATCGCGGCGGCCAAGCTCGACCCGTCGCTGATCGACGCCGTGCAGGTTGGTAACGTCGCGCAGACGTCGGCCGACGCCGCGTACCTGGCGCGTCACGTGCAGCTCAAGTCGGGTATCCCAATCGAGAAGCCGGCGCTCACGATCAACCGCCTGTGTGGCAGTGGCTTCCAGTCGGTCATCGGTGGTGTCCACGAGATCTTGGTCGGCGACGCGGAGATCGCGCTCGTTGGTGGTACGGAGAACATGAGCCAGGCGCCATTGGCGGTGTACGGCAACAAGGCCCGCTTCGGCGTCGGCCTTGGTGCTGGCTTGAACCTCCAGGACACGCTCTGGTCGGCGCTTACCGACTCGTACTCGAACACGCCAATGGGTATCACGGCCGAGAACCTTGCTGCCCAGTACGGCATCACGCGTGAGCAGTGTGACGAGTTCGCGCTGCGCAGCCAGACCCTGTGGGCCAAGGCCAACGAGGCTGGTCACTTCGACGCCGAGCTCGCCCCTATTGAGGTCAAGGCCGGTCGCAATGTCGAGCTGTTCTCCACCGACGAGTCGCCACGTGCCACCACGCTGGAGAAGCTTGCCAAGCTCAAGCCTGTATTCAAGAAGGATGGTGTCGTCACGGCTGGTAGCGCCTCGGGCATCTCGGATGGTGCGGGTGCGCTCATCCTCGCCAGCGAGGAGGCCGTCAAGAAGCACAACCTCACGCCCCTGGCGCGTGTCGTGTCGTACCAGGTCTCGGGTGTCGACCCATCCATCATGGGCATCGGCCCAGTGCCTGCCATCCGTGGCGCGCTCGCGCGTGCCGGTCTTAAGATCAGCGACATTGACATCTTCGACATCAACGAGGCGTTCGCCGCCCAGTGGCTGTCGTGTGTGAAGGAGCTCGGCTTGAACCCTGACCTCGTCAACCAGTCGGGTGGTGCGATCTCGCTCGGCCACCCGCTCGGTGCCTCGGGCAGCCGCATCACGGCGCACCTGACGCACGCGCTTCAGCGTACGGGCAAGAAGTACGCTGTCGGCTCGGCCTGCATCGGCGGTGGCCAGGGTATCGCGCTTGTGCTGGAGAACACTGCTTAGGCGTCCGTTCTGTGGAGTCCATGACGACAGCAACGTGTTTGCTTTCATACATCAATTCAATAAACCAAACCAAGTGCCTTACCATGTCCTCCTCTTCTCTTAGCCACTCCGTTGGTGTCCGTTTCCCTGCTCTAACACATCTCCAGGCGCTATCGATGCGGCGTTGTGGTCCTATCTGTTCGCTGGATTTATCTGTCTCGTCGCGAGCCTCCTCGGTCGCTGCGATGGTAGTCACGCGAGTCCCGGCGTTCACGATGGCGATCCCGGTCCCGGCCTCCGCTGCCACGGTCTCGCGATCGGTCCCGATTGTCACGACCACGCGAGCGTGAACGCGACCGCGACGGGGAGCGGCGGCGGCTCTCTCGACGACCATCGCGACTCGATCCACCACCGCCGCCGGTCGCACGGCCACGACTCCGGCTACGAGACCGCTCTCGAGGGCGGTATCGGTCGTCAGCACCACCATAGCCACCCACCTTGACCTGGCTGATCGGCTCACTAAACCATCCGAAGGATACCGTCAGTATGCGAGGAGATCAATGCAATATCAGGAAGAGACTGGTCACGTACCGTCCAGAGTACTTGACGTTCACATCCGGCCCACCCTTGCGGGTATCACCGATGCCGCCACCATACTTTCGCGGCCTCCAGTCACGCACCGTACGGCCTCGCTCTACATCGACAACGACACGGCGGCCGTCGATCTTTTTGCCGTCCGCCTGCTTGTAGGCTGTCTTGAGGTCGCTCTCCTTCTCGTACTCGACGAACGCGTAGCCGCGCGACTTGCCGTCTTCGTCCTCGACGAGGCGGATCTTCTTGATGGGTCCGTACTGCTCGAATTCGTGGCGCAGCTGCTTTTCCGTGGTCTCGTAGCTGATGCGACCGACGAAAAGCGTCTTGTACGCGTCGTCCGTCTTGCGCTCGTCCGGCGCCTGAGGGTCCCCTGCAACACATACCACCACAAGCCCATGAGCTCTCCCCCATACAGAAACCACAGCATTCAACCAGCCACCCACGTACACTTGGCGACCTCTTCCTGGATCTTGGCTTCGCTCTGCTGGGCCTTCTCCAGTGCCAGACGCTCGCGGCGCTCCTTCGGGGTCTCCTCGACCTTGCGCTCTGGCGGCACCTCCGTCTCAAACTGCTCCCACACAAACAGCGCCACGGCGTTCGTCAGCTTCCACACCGCTGCAACCACATCCTCCTCCACTCCATCACAGCGCCGCACGCACCTGGTTGGCAAAGTCCACGAGGCCAACGTACGGCGGCATCTTGCGCTTGGTGAGCTGCGGCACGTGCTCGAGCGGCGCGTTCGGCTCGAAGAGCGCCTTGAGATGCGGGGGCAGATGCGTCACAGCAGGACCCATGCCGCTGCTGCTCATCTGCCCCTTGGGCGTCATCTTACGGTGCGCGTTCATCGTGCGATCCGGCCGAGCGCACTGCCGCTAATACTCGTCGGCGGTCTTCCCCAGCGACTTGTGCCTTGACCTGTCCGTTGGTCGGCTCCTTCGATCCGTTAGAAACCGTTCCTAACATAACACGCTTGTCGGTTTGTATCTAGATATCTTCGGACCGGATCAAGGTAGTACTGTACCGGACAGAACAATAGGAGGAGCTTGAAGCTTTGCCGCGTGGACGTGTTGGGGAAAGCAAGCGGCAAGAAGCAACATGAGGACGCCGAGGGCTTGTGCGTCGGCGCGTGTGGCGAGGCTCCTGGGCGTGGGCGCGGCGCTCGCGTGCGCTGGTCTAGCGCCGGAAGTGTCTGCGCGTGGTGTGCATGTGAATCTTACGGCGTCGTGGCCCAGTTCGCCACTGTATCCGCTGCTGGAGACGAGCGAGTTCCTCGCCGAAGAGAACCCGCTGTACTTTTGGCGCTACATTGACGCCGTGGCGAAGCACCAGACCGCCATCGCGAAGAAGAAGAACGATGCGGACGAGCTGACTGCACTCGCGGTTGAAATCGCGCAAGAAATCGCGCCAAACACGAAGAATGTACGCGTGGATGCGTGGTGAGAATCTCCGCAAGTGGAGAACTGAACTGATGGGTGCGTGGCTCTGCTTGTGTGTAGATGCTGGAGCTGACAGTCGCGACGCGCACGTACTCTGCGAAAGTGGAGATGTTCCGCCAGGTATGGACTCGCGTTGTGGCCTTCCTTGATGAGGAGGAATGTGTCATTGAGATTAGTTTGGTCTGTAGCTTGCGTTGGACTCGGGACCTCGTGTGTGTGGCGAAGACGCCGACGCATGGGCGGTGGTGTACAAGGAGAAGCGCTGCGTATCGGCGGTTGCATGCTCCGTGGGCGAGTTGGCGAAGGCGTTGACGTCTGGCGCCAGTGACGTTTGTGTGGCGGCCGGCGTGAATGATCAGGAGCTGAACGTTGACCACAAGTATCCGCAGAATGTGACCCCACGCGACGGCACGGTGGTTCTGTACGGATCGCTGGACTCGCCGGCGCTGTTTGGCTTCCACCGTGAGCTGCTGAAGCGTGCGAAGGACGGCTCGATCGCGTACATTCTGCGTCATTACCCGAAAGATGCGACCCTGGAAACTTTGCTTCAAGGATACGGAGTCGCGCTGGACATCAAGAACATGGAGTACAAGACGATCGACGACTCGAAGAAGGCTGGTGACAATGGTGAGGATGCCACCTTCGAGGAGGAAGAAGATGACATGCGAGATGATGAGGATGGGGATGAAGGCGGCGAGGAGATCGATGGCCTTATCTTCTCGCGACTTTTCAAGTCCTTTCCTGCGATCGAGCCAGAGCTAAAGGCGTTTCGTAACCAGTTGATCAAGCAACACGAGCAGGCTGATCAGGAGATCAAGGCGTGGCACCTCAAGGACATTGGCATTTCGGCCGCTCGAGAGATCTTGGATGCGAGAAACCCATTGAAGCGTCTCCGCATTTTATCACAAGACTTCCCTAAGCACGCCAAGAAGCTCGCGTTTTCGCGTAAGGAGCTCTCGGATGCTCTGCGAGCGGAGATTGACTTGCGCCGTAACGATGTCGTCCAAAAGGGTCTCCTGAACAAGTTTTTGGTGAACGGAATCGTAGTGGACCCGATGCAGCTCTCGTTCAACATCTTTGACTTCGTGGGCACGCTGAAGAAGGAGTGGTCGGTGGCGAAGAAGCTCGCAGAGTTGCCTCTCACCACGGAAGAGCGCGAGGCCATGCTCAAGAATATCGCGGAGTCCAACCCAGAACGTGGTGCTGTTCGCATTCGTGTTCGAGGCCCGCTTGACGGATTCGCGCCGTTGTACCTGAACAACATCGAGACGGATCACCAGACGACGCAGTGGGCACCGCAAGTTGCGAACTTGCGACGTCCGTCGTGGAACCTCATCTTCATCCGCAAGAACATGTACGAGTACGTGCTCGCATTCGATCCAACCTCACAGAACGGCCGACTGGCGCTCAACCAAATGGCGTTCCTGCGCACGCGCTCTGCTCCAATTCAATGGGGTGTATTGATTTCGACAAAGGAACTGGTGGCTTCCAAGACGAAGGCTGAACGAGAGGAGCTTGTGGAAGAGTACAAGCGTGCTGAAATGGCTGACAAGGCAACTGGTTGGCACTTCGCCAAGCTTCTTGTCATGGCGAAAGAGAAGGACGTTCCCGAGGAAGACGGTCGCACGGGACGAATCGTCCAAGGTTTTATTGAAGGCACCGCGGACGAAGGGACTGAACTGACAGTGCAAGCTTTGGTGGATTGCTATCTTGATGCGACCGGCGGTTCATTCTCGCGAGCTGCTAACCGAAAGGAAGCTCTGAAGACGATCCGTAGCGAGAAGTTTGACGAAGAAGTGCTCAGTATGACCGAGTACATCGGCCTTAAGCACTTGCCGTTCGAAAGTGCACTGTTCAACGGTGTGCTGAAGGACGACTTGGATCTGCAAGGCGATATCATGAACCACTTCGGACGTGATCAAGGGCTCTATCAGGAAATGGCTCGTGCTGGAGATCTGGAAGATGATATGGACTTGGTGATTGAGCTGCTCAATGCCCAGGAAGCCTATCCTGCATATTTCTCTCTATTCAGTGGAAGTTCATCACCAGGTGCCGGTGCGGGTGCAACTGAAGCGACCACGAGCGTGAACCACCTCTTCGCGAACGACGAGTATGGTGTCCTCGAAAAGCTCGTCTCCAACGAGGTCAACTTCGTTCACCAGGCGGGTACAGGTTCGCAACCGAAGAAGCAGACGCTCCTGTTTTCAGCTGACCTGAACGACCCCGTCCACGCGGCGCATTTGCAGCAAACGTTCAAGTCTGTACAAGAAGATCTGGGCACAGTGATGCGTGTCGGTGTTATTCATCGAGCTTCTGAATCTGGTGATCGCGTAGGCGATCTTGCAGCTGCCATCGTGGATGCTATCGGCCACTCGCAAGTAGAGTCACACGTCCAGCTGGCTGCTGAAGCGTTGGGATGTGTTGTCAAGGGTAAAACTGTCGAATCTGCCAAGGCGAAGCTCAACGGAATCGTCGAGAAGATCAATGACTGGAAGTCGGATGTGGTGCTAACGAAGATCAAGGACAACTTCCTCTCAGATAAGGGCTTCTCTCTGAGCAGTGGTCTCCGTAAGTCGCTTCTAGCACTCAACCGTGCGCTTGATGAGGCACAGCCGCGAAAGAAGGATGAAGAGACCTCTGCCCAACTGTACTTGAACGGATATCGCCTCGATTTGCCAACACAGCCGATCTCGTCTGAAGACATCGCTGCGTTGATCAGTTTCGACATGAAATACCGGAGTCAGCCGATCGCCAAGGCTTTTATCAAGCGAAGCAGCACGTACACAGTGGAAGAGGCCAATGAACGGAGCATGGCGATCGTGAAGGCAAGCGCTATTGTCGATGAATACCGCAAGACTGATCGCTCGGCAGGTATCGATCACGAAAAGTCTTCTGTTGCCATTCACTTGGAGGGCGATGAGTCATTACGCGTCGTCGCATACGTTGACCCACTCACCGAGGCGGCTCAGCGAATGAGTTCGTTGCTAATGATGCTGCAAGCTCAGCTCAATGCTACCATTGAAGTTCTGCTTCTGCCTGCATCGGACTACAGCGAATTCCCGCTTCAGCGCTTCTACCGTTATCTCTTCGACAAGAAATCGGCAAAGGCATCCAGCGTAACATTCCGCAACCTTCCAATCAAGCCGATTTTGACCATGAAGATCGATACCCCAGAGGCTTGGAACGTGCAGATTCATCACACGGCAGAAGATTTGGACAACTTGCGTGTCGATCCTGACAGTGCTGCTGATATCCGAGCTACGAAGACAGCGACGTTCCGCCTGGAGAGCCTTCTTGTGTACGGACAGTGTCGTGACAAGACGTTCGACGCATACTCTCCTCCCAATGGCCTTCAGCTTGTGCTCGAGCGTGACATCGGCAGCACTCGCTTGCACCGTGACACACTCGTGATGAAGAACTTCGGCTACTTCCAGCTACAGGCCACCCCTGGCGTTTGGAACCTGCACCTGGCGCGTGGCCGAGCTGTCGATCTCTACGAAATTGTCGAGCCTGCTACCGACAAGCGTCTTGTGTCAAGCGACATCATCGTCAGTGGGTTTACGTCTCGCTTGGAGCAGCTGCTGGTGCAGAAGCGCCCTGGAAAAGAGCACGATGAGCTTCTCGTATCTGGATCGGAGGGTACTCCAAGCGGCGACGTCGAGCCAATCGCTGCCGACGCTGGCGCCATCGGCTCATACTGGAAGTCAATGCTCTCCTTGTTCGGAAAGAAGGGAGCGGCTGAGAAGGACGCACATGACCACAATGCCAGTGCTGTCACGACCACCGGTGGTGCCAATGCTGGCCGCAAGGGCGAGACCATCCACGTTTTCTCACTGGCCACTGGTCACTTGTACGAAAGATTCATCAAAATCATGATGCTCAGTGTGCTCAAGCGAACGGAGAACCCTGTGACGTTCTGGCTATTGGAGAACTTCCTTTCGCCAGACTTCAAGGACTCGATTCCTGCACTTCGCGAGAAGTTCGGCATGGACATTCGCCTTGTCACGTACAAGTGGCCAAACTGGCTGCGTCAGCAGACGCAGAAGCAGCGTATCATCTGGGGCTACAAGATCTTGTTCCTCGACGTGCTCTTCCCGCTCGGCGTTCAGAAGATCATCTACGTTGACGCGGATCAGGTTGTCCGTGCGGATTTGAAGGAGCTGTGGGAGATGGATCTTCAGGGTGCTCCATACGGCTACACGCCGTTCTGTGACTCGCGTAATGTCGGCTTTCAGTTCTGGCGTCAGGGTTACTGGAAGGACCACTTGCGTGGCCGTCCTTACCACATCAGTGCGCTGTACGTTGTCGACTTGGCTCTCTTCCGTCAGATCGCGGCGGGCGATATGCTGCGTGCGATCTACGACCAGCTCAGTGCGGATCCCAACTCGCTCTCGAACTTGGACCAGGATCTTCCCAACTACGCACAACACCAGATCCGTATCCACTCGCTTCCGAACGAATGGCTTTGGTGCGAGTCCTGGTGCAGTGATGAGTCGAAGGAGAAGGCCAAGACGATCGATTTGTGTAACAACCCGAAGCACAAGGAGCCAAAGCTGGACATGGCGAAGCGTGTCATCTCCGGTGAGCTGTTCCCAGAGTCGTGGCTCGAGTTGGACCAGGAGATCAAGGATGCAGAGAAGGCTTTCCCAGCCACGCGCATCTCGGCTTAGAGCAGCAGGCGTCACAAGCGAAGGTGATGTCAGATGAATGGTAGATATGTAGTGTGCTCTCCCTGCATTCTATTGAGACGTCTACTTGGATGGAGATAATGCACATGTGACGACGTAGATCTTGTCTTCGAGCGTCTGGAACTCGATCTGCAGGTGATCAAAGCGACAGATGAAGAGCTGCTCTTCGTCGGCCTTGCCGCGTCCCTGGTGCACGCTGCGGATGTCCAGCACCAGCATTTGCTCGATTGCCGCTTGGATCTCATCGAGCTTTTTGTAGAACCGCAGCTTCTCCTGCTGCACAAGCTTCGTGAGGTTTGCCATGGCCTCAGGCGCAAACTGGACGGGGCGAGGCAGCGCGTCCGACGGATCCGTGACCCAGTGTGGGACGACGTGGTCGGGCACGAAGTCCATGGGCACGTACGGCTTGACGTCCAGCACGGGCGTGCCTTCCACGAGGTCGTGGCCACTGATCTCGATGTAGCGTCTGTACTCACGTATCATCATCCAAGACAGTGAGCAAGCGAGAGATCATCAGACACACAAGGCAACGCAGCTGCTCGTACCCGTAGACAGCTTCGATCTTGACGACAGTGAGGCCAATGGAGTTGGGTCGGTGCGGCGTGCGCGTGGAGAACAGACCGACCTTCTGACCTCCAAGCCTGTCCCACACGCCAAAACTACTTGTCAGACTCCTACATTGTACGTCTACCATCGGAGACCGTACCGTGGTGGGGCGATCTTGGCGGCGAACGTCGAGTGCTTGTTCTTGGCGACGTTGGTGTTTTCATGGAACACGAAGATCACCCACAGGTGGCTGAACTGGTCCACGCACTCGAGCGCCGTGGGAGGGATGCTGGTGCGGAACTTGATGCGGCCGCGCGACGCCGGCACGAGCGCGCTCTGTCTCGGCGTGCCACGACGCTCGTTGAAACACGACTGCACGTGGCCCACGCTCTCATAGTTGTAGCCCGTGAGCTCCTGCTGCTTCTGGATCGCCTCGCGCGCGTCACGCTCTGCGTTCGTGCGGCCCGTGCGCTCCTGAGCGCGCAGCTTCTTCTGCTTCTCCACTTCTGCCTGGAGCTCCGCAATGAGCTGGTCTTTCACGACCGACGCATCGACATCACTTACGTCTTGCTTTTTCGATTGCAGACCCGCCTGCCAGCCGATGGCCGCACTGACAGCGGCGACACACGCCGCGCCGCCGACTAGCAGAGCCGTCGATGGTGACGAGCTCATGACAACCAGCGAGATGCAATGGGTCACTCCATGATGGCACTACGCGTTTCGTTATAGTGACATGCGAGGTTACACTGGCGTAACCCTCTCCACTAGCCTCCGGATTCGACCAAACTAAGCTAGCCAAGCAGACCACTCTGCCCCCCATTAGCTTCGGTGGGTGCCAGTTAGTAACTTCAACAATCCCTCCGTGAGATATACTGATTGAGGATATTGTTGAGTGCTCGCTGAAAATCTCCGCCAGGCGGCAGGTTGACCAGCCAGTTGACCGCAGGCGTCTCATGGCCCATGCGGAGCGCCAGCCAAACGTTGAACGCGCGTTAGGTCTTCCACCTTGTCCACGCTTTCTGCTGTGGCGTGTGTGCACAGTTATTGAGTGTGTGTGGTTGTGCTTGCTCACGACTCGTCACGAGCCCCCACGCTAAACGACCGAAAAAAAAATGCCACGAATCAATCCGTCGATAAACATCACTGGAAGAACAGTGATGGATTCTCGATGTCTTTCACTTCCCGTGGCGTCGGTGGACTGGCAGACCTTTCATTTTTCGTTCCATCCATCGAGGTATTCTGTACTGTAGTGCGTAAAGGCTCCAGCAAGTGACCGCGGGTCAGGTGACCCTCGGAGTCCGGAGTCCGCCCCATACAGATCTGAAGATCGGGGTGGTTGATTGATGGAGGCCCTCGCCCTCGACTGATATGATCCATGTCTTTTTGTCCTGCTCTTTCGCGGGAAAGCGACAATCACACCACGTTGGCGCACCAGCTGCTCGTGAATCAAATGCATCCACCCCAAAACCAGTTGTACAGTACGAAATGTATCGCGAATTTGCTCCCGCCGTGCGATTTGTGTTCCGTACGGCGCCCCAAACCAGCTGGCTGCCGGGCATTCCGCCTGACTTTCAGCACCAGATATTTTACGAGACCACACCGGGAGACTGCTGACTGCAACACTGTAGTTGTTGGATAGTGTACACAGCAGCGAGTGGGCTCCCGCACGCGCCACGCACATCCATGGGCTCCGCGTCGAGGGCCCGCGCGGCGCGATGGAGGCGCTGGGCGTGCTGCATGGCGCTGGCCGCCGCGCTCGCCGCCGCGCAGGAAGAGACCGCCGAGTCGCCCGTGCCGCCCGTGGCCGCGCCGTCGCTCTCGTTCGACTCGGAGACCGCGACCAGCAGCGGCGGCGCGGAGAGCTCGCCAGCGACCGTCGGGCCGTCCGACGCCAGCGCGGACGCGCCTGCGGACACGAGCACCGGAAGCTCTGCGAGCGAGACGCTGTCGCCGTCGCCGTCGCCGTCGCCAGCGACTGAGACGACGGAGACGCCTGCGAGTGGGAACCTGTTCGGGTTGGTGCTGAGCGCGTCGTCGAACGCGTTCGTGGATCTGCTGGAGATCGTCCGCAACGGCGATGCCTCTGCGCCGCGCATCTCGTTCGAGTCCATGACCGACAAGCTGTCGTGGGACGTGAACAAGTGGGAGGACCCGCTGACGCAGTTGTCGAATATGATCACCAACGAACACATCGCCGTGGCCGCCGACGAGCTGCGGCTGGACGTGAAGCTGGTGGACCCCGCGAACGCCACGACAGTGTACGTAGTGGAAGAGCGAGGCGAGGACGACAGGGCTTCGCGGAACTGATGCGGTCGGCATGGACTGTGTTTGTAGGTCCTTCACGAAAAAGAACGAGTGGAAGTTCGGGCCGACGCTCGTGCTCAACGACGCGGCGCTGAGTGGCCTGTCAGACATCAAGAACCTGTACGTCACTGCTCATGTGAAGAGATCCCTTGCTGAGAAGCCGTAGCTCACGTGGCTTTCTGTGTATGCGTGCGGACCGACAGCGAGTTTTCCAACTTTAACATCTCGTTCCAGGGCGCCCACTGGCTTCCCACGGGCTCCAACCTCAAGAAGCTGTACGTTCTGGTGTGGGTTTCGGCGGTGTGTGTCTTGCAGGACGCTCACGCTCTGTCTTCCAGGGCATTCACCAAGTCCACCATCGCTACGTTCAACGTGTCGGAAGAACACTCTATTGCTGATGCGTGCGTGTCCATTTCTAGCTCCACCCACTTCCATGACCACACTGCTCACCGTGATATTCACCACAGCTCTTGGAAGGACTCGACGTTGGATAGCTTCCCCACTGCTCTGCTATCGCTCAAGACTCCTCCAACATCATTGTACGTGGCGCGCGGAAACTCGCCTTGCATGAGAATACCGAAGCTAACCAACCTTCTCATCTGATGGACTCTCTCCAGGTCGATCGAGTCCTGTACCTTCTCGAAGCCACTAGCCCTGACGGACGCCGAGTTCGAGAGCCTGCGTAGCATCCCGAGCCTGACCTTGTCCGATAACAAGTTCCCAGCGCCTGCGTCCTCCTCGGACTGCTCCATGATCACCAGCTACCACAGCCAGTCGATCTGTATCACCAGTACGTCTTGCCGTGTACTTGCTTCCTCTTCAGCCCTTGTGGTTACGGTGCTGACTTCCCATTTGTGACTGTCTCTCCGTCTAACAGCTCCTGTGTCGTCTGGAACACCCTCAAGCCAAAGCTCGACCGCAACGATCGATGATCTCCCGGGCACAAGTCCATACGGCGCATCCCAGTCCAAGCTAACCAAGTCGAACGCCATGCTCCACACGCTGGTCGCTGTCGCGTGTGCCGTTGGCGGCATTGCAATCGTGGTCGGCTTTGTGTGGATTCGCCGCCGCAAGGACGGAGGTGAACTGCGCCAGCACAACCCGCTCACGCTCTCGAATCACAACGACAAGTTCCTGGGCGACGACGACGAGATGTCGTCGCCACGAGCGCGAGACACGGGTCTATCGGCTCGCACGACGACCGCCACA
>JAADVE010000450.1:0-18620 GCA_023334595.1 Pythium utonaiense
CGTCTGTAGCCAAGGCATCGGTGATACTTTCTTTGTGGAGCAGCGCGTCGAGTGGCAGTACGCGTTCGACATCCACTGCAACTCGTTCTTCGTGCTCTTTCTCTTCCTCTACGTGATCCAGTTTGTGATGGCACCTGTGCTCGCATCCGAATCCTTCTTCGCCCTCTTTACCGCTAACGCTCTCTACTCGCTCGCCTGGGGTCTCTACATCTACATTACCTTCCTCGGCTATATGGGTGCGTGCTCCTCAGAACGCCCACCTTCCACCAACACAAAACCAGCGCTAACGTGCTTTCTTCACTCATGTATGCACTGCAGCTCTGCCTTTTCTCCAGAAGACCGAGCGCTTCCTTCTGCCTACAGTGCTGGTCGTCGCGCTCTTCCTCTCGTCGCTGGTGCTCAAGGTCATCTTCGGGGCCGCGTTCAACTACTCGCAGATCTCCACGCGGTATTATTATTCGACATAAACGACCTCCTCGTCTCGCTCTGCGCTCAACAATTCCACAGAGCGAAGGGACCACTAGATGCGGTGGCATTCTCCGCTGACCCTTATTGAAAAACGTGTGTTTGGCTTAGATGAGAGCGTCCTATTCGCTGTTGTTTCCACGTTCCTTGTCCATGAGCTGATGGATGCGTCGTAACTCGCTGAAGCGCTCAAGAATCTCCTTCTCCACGCACTCAGCTCTATCCGGACGGCCCAATGCTATCATTTCCGACGCGTAAGCCTTGCGACTCTCCACCTCGCTCAGGACTGCGTCGTACATCTCCTCCAGTTGATCCAGCTTTGATTTGACACGGCCAACGCGCAATGCGTTGGCGTGGGAGAGCTCTCTGCTGAGTAGATCTACGGACGATTCTGTTAGCTTCCGTGGATTCAGCCCGAGCATTGCTGTAACGACATACCAGATCCAGGCAACAGCTCACGAGGCAGAATCGTGCCAGCAGTGTAGGAGAAAACTTGCTGTAGCTTCTCTTTCTCCTGGTTGGGCTTCTTTCTGCTCAGTACAAGGCGACGGAGTGCAAAGGGTCAGTGTAATCCTCCTAGGTAAGTCTGTGGCTCTGCCCTCACCGAATACAGGAAGAGCGATATGCGTCCATCTGCCGCTTGATCTCATTGATCTCCTTCTCGATCTGGCTGTAAGGCTTGCGGTGCCCCACCATGTAGTCAATGGGATGGAGCTAACGTATCACGCGTGAGTGCGCGTTAGCCCATCAGATCACTCACGGCTCCTTTTTCATGTTACTTCGCACCTCTGGTCGGTCACCCTTAAACTTGGAGAACGTGGGGGCACGGATTGCACGGTCAGAAACCTTGACAGCAAGCTGGTGCGTGCGCGACTCAACACCTGCCACTCCACCTCCAGGGATAAATGGCGCAGACACATCGCGCGTTCGCGTCTTCGGCTCTACTCTCGCAGTACATGTATCAGTAAATCTTGCCACGTACAGGACTTGATTACAAGCACAGACTCGGATAGTCGATCTTGGGCTTGGCAGTGCCACAGTACAGCTTCTTGAGTAGCCGTCCGGCCTCCGTATCGCTTCCAAACGCCCTGCATACCAGCAAAGCCCGTGAGATCCGTCCTTCGAGCCGACGCCACGGATAGATTCCTCACTTCCAGGCCTCAGTGCAATCCGTCGACGGCGCACTACAACAGACACACTCAATCCATATGAGATCCCTCATCCCTCACACCCGTAGACACGCAGAAGCCTCCGCACACAGCGCCGTTGAAGTCGTCGCCGTCCATTGTCCTGCTGAGTTTTCTTCGCGTCGTCGTCTGAGAAATGGCTTCACTCGCTGCTCTGTTTTTGGCTTCAAGGTCCCTCGTAAGACCTCTTATTAGGGACGCCAATCCCTCGTTTAGTTACCCAACACGGGTTCATTCGGGATAGACACCATCACTCTGGTAGTGCAACGCATTCGCCCCGTGGAAACCGAGAAGAAAGCGGCGCGCGGCAAGCAACAAGCGACGCATATCCTCCATCACGCGGCTCCGTCCACGAACATCCACGCGAATCACGACGCCTTCATTGGAAGAGGCCATCTCTACGCGCTTCTCCGTCTCCATACGAGTCGATTGAGCCCTTGAACGTCGTCTGGAGCCTCGGGAAACCCAAAGGAAACCAACTTTGAAGATGGATTCTCTGCGGCGCTTCACCAGTTCCATCTTCGACAGCGACTCGAGGCTCAGCCTCGGCAGGAGAGGCAGCATGAGCGCTACGACGGTGTTGTCTCCGTCGTCGGAAGCGGCAGCCGTAGCTGCGCAGCGCATCGCGCCGAATGGATTGGACCTCACGTTCATCACGGACCGACTCGTCGTCATGGGATACCCCGTCCAAGGCCCGACGGACAAGAAGCGCAACCAGAACAATATCGACGACCTCGCGGAGTACTTGGAGACACACCACAGTAACCAGTATCTCATCTTTAACTTGAACACGCTGGAGGACGACGTGCGTGTCCAGGACCTGCAAGCATTTCTAGCGCCCAAGGACGGTGCGGAGGCGAGCGAGGCCGTGAGAAGCATCGCTGACAAAGTGCGCCATCAAATGCTCGAGTTTACGTGGGAGCGCGACGGCATGAAGGCCCACACACCGCCGTTCGACCTGATCTTCCGCCTGTGCTACGCGATCTTCGCGTGGCTCTCGCTGGACGCGTCGAACGTCGCGCTGATTAATTGCCAGACAGGGAAGACGCGGTCCGGCATCGTGGTCGCGTGCTACTTGCTCTACGCGCGTCTAGCTGAAGACCCAACGAACGCCTTTGTGGAGTTCTACCGTAAACGCTGGGATATGAAGTCGCTCACGCCTGACGCCTTGAGTCTCAAGACGCCACCGTCCATCATGAGATTCCTCACGAGTTTCCATGAACTGATTGAGAACCAGCGAGTTCCGAACACAAAGCCACTACTACTCAAGGGTATTATCATCCGTGCTGTACCTGTCGAGTTTCAGCCGTGTATCCAGATCTGGGACGACTATCGTATCGTCTACTGCACCTCAGACCAAGGTCATACCCATGGACAAGACCCTTCGACGACGACAGGCATCGCACCAGTTGTCGACTGGGATAGTGAAGAAGGCTGTCTGGCGATATTGTGGGAGGATGGCCTCAATTTGGACGGAGGCTTCTCCATCTTGTGCTCTTTCGGTGACGAGTACGATGAAGAAGAGAGCGCAGGCAGCGTCGACGCTTCTTCCAAAGTGCTATTTCGATACGCGGACTCAACCTGGTTCCTCGCTCCTGGACTTGTGGCATTGACGAAAAGCAAGCTTGACATGATGAAGCAGTACGAAGAAGCCTTCAAGGAAGAGCATTTCTCCATGGACTTAGTGTTCGCTGAAAGCAAAGCTGCACGACGCAAGTATGTGTCTATCGACTGCACGGGCAACGCTGCTGTTCGGCAAGGCGTTGTTGAGATCACGAAGCATCACCTCGTACTGCCTGACCCTGCGATGCACTCGAACTTCATAAAGATGGGGTTCAGTGACGCCGCAACAACGTTTGCTCTGCAGAGATCCCAGAACGCACCAAACATTGCCCTCGACTTGCTCCATTCAAGTGTCCTCTCTACTTGTTTTGTTCAAGCTGCGAAGGCGGTGCAAGAAGCTCGTTCTCGGCCGGCCCTTCAGTCGTTTTCATCTGCTTCGCGTCTTCCTGCGGATGAAACATCGAGCCATGCACCAGCTACGGCCCCAGCTCCTCTCGTACGACGACAGTCCACGGCTGAGATCGCAGCGTTGCAATCTCAGCGATCTCGTTACGCACCCCCTTCGGCGAGTACGACATCTGCTGTCTGCTCAGTGTGCAAGGATGACGACTACATGATGCGGCCGCAAATTGTGCACTGCACAGGTCCTTGTGGCAAATTTTCGCACACGACTTGTGTTGGACTAAAACGGATTCCATTCGGCCTCACAACGCTCAGTGATCGCACGAATCATGCGGTTTACGTCAAGAAATACTTCAGTGCGTGGGAGTGTGATGGCTGTTCAGCTGCACGCAGCCCGCAGAGTGTGGCAGAACCCACGCCTACTGGACCTCCTGTACCAAGAGGATCGATGAGCTCCTTATCATCGACAAGTCAAAACAATCTGCCCGCTAGTCGACTAAACAACCGCGTCCAGGAGCGTCCTATGTCCGAAGCTTCATCACATGCCACCGCAGCAACACCAGCAGGTCCGGTACACACAAACCCCGAAGAAGAGAAGATGGAAAAACTGAAGGAGTTCCTCGCAGCGAGCGGCGTATCCGTTGACGATCTTCTACGTGCTGCAACGACTGCAAACGTGACCATCTCTCCCTCTGCTGGTTCCGTCGAACTTCCTAAGGTTGCTATGCCATCAACGACGGCGCCAGTATTGAGCAATGATGTGCTTTCATCAAACCAATCGACTAGCCATGCATCTAGCTCTCCGCGTGGGGCTCTAGGCAAGCTGTTTGCTAATGGAGTGGCTGGTGGGCATGGAAATCCTCAAGACTCAGCCCCCAAAACGGATGTGAATGGAGACGATCGAGCCCAAGCGGTTATGGCAACTTCAATTTCCCTAAGAGCTGACAACAGTGCCACAACGACGTCTGCATCCACTGAAGCCGGTCGATCAGGGCTGTTGGCTCAGATAGCGTCGAGAAAATCGATCGAAGAAGAAAAGTCTCCAGTGTCAGAAGTGTCACGTGGAGTGGGGCGATCGGATCTTCTCGCTCAAATAGCAGCGAGGAAAACCGAAGGCGAAGGAGACCCTTCATCATCGAAGTCGTCATCGCCAGGACCAGCAGAGAAGCAGGAAGTCGCACGAGCCAGCAATCCTACGGCAGCATTATTTGCCCAAATTTCTGCTCGTCGCAATGCTCCAGACAATGCGGCAGATACCGAGGCAGCTGAAAGCAAACCAATAGCGAATGCTGTTGAAATCAAGTCTGACGAGTCGAAGCCCACGAAGTACGAGATGATGCTGCAGCGAGGTGTGCCTTTTGAGGCAGTTCAGAACTGCATGAAAAAGGATGGCATCGACCCAACGTCGTTGAAGGCTGACACTAGTCTAGCCAGTGTGCAACCAATCTCTGACAGCAACACCAAACCTACTGTAAGAGAAACCAGGCTCAAGGATGTGGACGAGTTTCGGGGCTACTTCAACATGCTCCGGCTTGGGTGCCCGAAAGAAGCGGTCAAGCAGAAAATCCTCATGGATGGCGCTGATCCGATTATTTTGGAGCTCGGTCCTGATGCAATCTTCGAGGACGTCAAAGGGCAGATCAAGGAGGTTGCTTCATCGGAGAAGTCTACTCTCCAAGACGACATCAAGGGTGTTACGAGCCACAAGAAGTTGGTTAAGGCTGTTGACAAGGTTGTCAAAGCTGCTGAAGAACCCACGAAGGAAGTTCGCGAGGAGGCTTCCGGAGTACAAGACATTTTACTCAAAGATCACGAGATGTACTCGAAATACTTCAAGATGCTGAAGATGGGTCTTCCGCAAGACGCTGTTCGACACAAAATGAAGCAAGATGGGGCCGACGAGCGAGCTCTAGACCTAGGTGGTGATGCTCCATTCTCAAAGCTGGTTGAGAAGCCGACGGGAGCTCGTCTTGCTGATGATCCGAAGTATGGCAAGTACTTCAAGATGCTCAAGATGGGTCTACCACAAGATGCAGTGCGGCACAAGATGGTGATGGACGAAGTCGACCCCAGAGCACTGGAGCTAGGGCCTGACGCATTCGTATCTCAGCTTGACCGAGGAACTGGAGGTCCAGCGAAGCCAAAGGCGCCAGTCATCAAGCCCAAGAGTCGACGTAAGAAGTTGCACTGGCAGCCAATCTCCGATGACCGCTTGAGCAGTATCAACCGACAAACGATCTGGGAGGACAAAGATGACGAAGTTGAATTAGACATGGACATGGCCGAGCTAGAGTCGCTCTTCTTCGCGAGCAATGACACCAAGAAGAAGAATGCCGGTGGTACACCGCAGGCAAAGGCTATGAAGCGCAAGCAGAGCGTGACGTTGATCGACGGCAAGCGTGCCATGAACGCTGCTATTTCACTTGCGCGCGTGAAGCTAACCCACGCAGAAATTGCACACGCCGTCTCGACATTCGACGCCACCGGGCTCACTGTGGAGCAGCTCCGAGGGATTTGTGATTCGCTCCCAACCGCAGAGGAAGTCCAGCTCGTCGCAAAATACACGGGCGATTTCGCGATGCTAGGCGATGCTGAGAAGTTCATCTCTGAAATCAGCAAGGTCAAGCGGTACGCGATGCGCTCGGAGTGTTTATTATTCCGCATGTCGTTCCCACCCCGCGAGCTGGAGCTCAAGAAGTCTCTCGGTCACATTGTCGAGGCGTGCCAGCAAGTCAAAGAGAGCCGATTGCTCAAGACCCTTTTGAGCGTAGTGCTGAAACTCGGCAATACGCTGAACGGAAGTGGAGATGACAACGAGATCCGCGGTTTCACGGTCGACTCGTTGCTACGCCTAGGTCACACGAAGGCCGTCAACCAGAAGACCACTGTACTCCACTTCCTTGTGCGTCTTGTGAAAAAGAACCATCCAGCTGTGTTGGACTTCCAGAGCGAGCTGAAGAGCGTGCCGTTGGCGGCACGTGAAGCGTTTGAGGTCGTCGATGAAGATTTCGGGAAGCTTCAAGCTGGACTCACACAGCTCTCGGAGGAATTCCAGGATCTACAAAAGGTACGACTTCTCTATAAGGGACTCTGCACACACCAAGAGCTAACCATTATAATGTCTTGCTATGGATGCTACAGGAGGAGCTGGACGTGGAAGCGCAAGCGACCGTGCATTCCCTGCAGGCGGCGGTAGAAGAGATTGGTGGGCTCATGGAGTCACTCGACCAGAACATCAAGCGTGCTCGTGACGAAGTGCAGAGTGTGCTCGAGTACTTTGGCGAGGACCCCGCAAAGAACCCGTCAGAGTTTTTCTCGACGCTCTCGTCGTTCTGCAGTATGTTCGAAGCTGCACGGAAAGAAGTTGATGCTGTGGATGAAGCTGCTCTTCGAGCAGAGCGTGTGAGGATGCGACGCAATGCGAGCATGCGTCCCACGAGCTCGTCAGCTTCGCCCTCCACGATCTCCTTGCGGAACGCAGCAAAGGACAAGGATCGCGCCGCAAGTGATCGAGGTTTGGTTGCGACGCCTCGGATATTGGAGGAGGATGCGTGAACGCGAGTACAGGGATCTCCGTATTTATGACAGGCGTTGGTAAATGGAAGACGATAGACAACGCAGTTGGGTGCTGACGGACTCGGACTGTCAGCTCACCACAGAGAAGAGAGAATGAGCCTTGCGAGGTCTGGGGCAAGTCATGAAGAGCACACCGAGTGCACTCCATCTGCTGATCACGCCGTAGAATAGCACGCATGAGCATCATCTCCGCCGTGGACTGCGTTGACTTAAAGAAGCTCCGACGCGCCATGCGTGGTGCGATCCGATTCGATGAGCCCTTCGACACACGGCGCGTGGAGCGAGGGGACAGTGCAGCTGTGCAGAACAGCACGCCTCGCATTCTGGGTGCAGTGGCTGTGATCGGGATGAGCAGCGAATGCGCATTCAGCTCGCAGCTTCAAGATGTAGCCATGTGTCCGCCAAAACGTAACCCATACAAACTTCAAGTATACCATGAGAAAGAGCAACCACCCACACTTACCGCCGTTCAGGACCATTGCTCGCGGACTTCGACTGACCCTCAAATCGAATGCAACGCAGCTACTACAGTTGAAGGGCGGCCATCGGCCTTTCTAATAAGTTACACTCGCTCAGCACTAGCGTCGGCCGTCTACGTCTCCATTCTACTCACGCGTCTCCTCCTCCATCACCGCCAGCCTCCGTTCCACTTGCGCTTACTCGGCGACTGGCTTGCTCGCACACGCGGCATGGGGGACGCCAAGCCTGGTGGAGACGAGATCGAGATACGCGTGCGTTTGGGCGGCGCCGGCACGCGACTGGCCGCCATCGGTGTGCGCAGCATCGACTTGGGCATGCGTGGTGGCAGTGCTGACGACGTGGACACGCCGTTCGCTCCGCCTGTGAGCGTTGGCATCAAATGCACACCACCGACACGTGTTGCGGCCGCCATGCGGGACGAAAGATCGAAAGAAACCTGCTTGCCAGAGAGGTCGCTGCTGCCACCACTCGTTGCGATGGAAGTCGTGGAGGACGGTGGCACTGCCTGTGGATCCAGCGACAGTCGTTGCTTCTTGAGAATGCTGCAATCAAAAACAACAACACAAACCATCAGCCTCCCACCATTCCCACGAGCCTCTTCAAATAGCCTGGAGTCATACCTTCGGACTTTGGAAGGCGTCGCCATTTTCCGCTTGGTGCCGGTGTGCTGCTGCTGCGTGGCGGCCACACGCAACGGCGAGCGCAAGGCTTTGCGTTCGCTCTGATTTGGCATGAGACTCGCGCGGCGCGTTCGACGGACTGGCGTGGACATGCCGTACGTACTGGACTTCTCGGGCACTGGGGGTAATTTGTGCACAGCGGATGAGCGATGGCCGCGAGGGATATTCTCTGATATGTTCTCTTGCCCACCCGCAGTTGAATGCTTCGCCACACGAGGAGTGTGGCCAGCCGTGCCAGAAGACTTGAACGTATCTCTACAATGCACGTGGGTTAGTTCGTTTGACTTCTCGGTATGATCAGGTTGCAGGGAATACGCACTTTCGATTGTACAGGCTCCAACGGCGTTTGGCTTGAGGCTGCTCCGGTGTGGACGGAAGCCGTGAGGACGACACTGTCGACTGCTGGTGGCTCGGTGGGCCGTAGTTTTTCGACGGTGTCGCTAGCATCGTCGAAGATGTCGATGAAGGCAGTTGATCTGGAGAGAGCATTTCCGGTGACGACTTGCCGGGCGTGGATCGACTTCGCAGCTCGTCGTCTTTAGCTTTTCTGCGGTTCTCTTCCTGTCGGTACTCCTCCAGTCGCTTCTCATACTTACGTCGCAGCTCCAGCTCCGCAGTCAGTTTGTCCTGCAGGGCCTGCAACTGTTTGCCTTGCGACGCCACCATTCCGCGGAGTCGATGCATTTCCTGATCTTCACTCCGTTTCTTGTGTTTGTGCTGCTTTTTATTCACACGAGACGCAAACTTGAGTGTGCTGACGGTCTCCGCGACATCTTTGCTTGACGGGCTCACATGCACGAGCATCAGCGTCTGGCTATGGGTTCCTCCGAGAGAGTCTTGCAACAAATGAGTGAGCTTGGTGTTGCGGTACGGCACATGTTTGTCCTTCGCCAGCAGCGCGACCAGCACGTCTTCAAGAGCAGCGAGCGACTTGTTGATGTGCTGCGCCTCCCGCAGTCGCAGACCCGAGGTCTCCGATCGAATGAGTCGCTCAGAACCAGCCAGATCCACCAGCACGAAGCGCCCGTTCTCGACGTGTCCGTCAGCATAGCCGCAGCGTTGGATATCAATCAGCACCACGCAGTGGGAACGACTGCTGTGGTCGCCTCGGCGTCCATCACTGTTGCTCGACTGGTGGACCGCGCGGTTGATCTCGCCCCTCTCCATCGCGTGGACCACGTCTTCAGCACTGCGTACTGCCACTGACTCGACGTTGCGGAGGAACACACCATCTTCTCCATGTCGAATCTCTCCCACCGGTCGCTTGGACACGAAATTCGGACCCGAAGTGCTGCCGTTATGTATGGTCTGGAAGGGCACGACCAGCAGCGACGGGCCTTCACCGCTGCTATTGCTAGCACTCGTGGTGTCTTCCTCGGCGGCCAGCAGATCGTACATCTCCTCGTTATAGATCTCCACCATTCTGAGCGTCACGCTAAACTCGAACAGCGCCTTCTGCTCTCGCACAGTCTCGAAGATCGTCTCTGCGGCTCTCCAAGCCAGTCCACGTTCATTTTCGTTGTCTTCGTCGCTGTCAGTGCTGCCGTAGATCGAATGGGTCTTGCCGGAGCCCGTCTGTCCGTAGGCGAACACGCAGGCGTGCTGACCATCCATTGCGGCCATGACCAGCGGCTGGATCTCCTTGTACACTTGCGCGTGTGTGGACTCGTCCGTGAAGACGCGCTCGAACGAGTAGCTCCTGATGGAAGTGCTGGTCGGGGGAGAGTGCAGCGACACCAACGCGCTGTCCAGTGACGACGTGGGCATGGCTGGCTTAGCCACGTGAACTTCATGGGGCGTCGGCACCGTCACCCGTGCAGTGGTCTCACTTGTCGCGGAGGACTCAAGGGCCAGTAGCGGTCGCACTTTACACAGCACACGGATCGCGCCACCGTGGGTCTCCAGTGCCTTGTGCTGCGCGCGACGACGCGTGCTGCGCTCGTGCTCCAAGGCCATGGAAGCCATGCGCTCTCGCTTCTGGAGAGCTTCCAGTAGCTCACTTCCAAGCAGGCCGAAGTCGCGACTGCAGAACCGGAATGACAGCGCGACGTCGCGCTTGAACGCACGTAGAGACGTCCGGATGCCTTTCACACACTCCAGCGACCGCTCAGCTGCCTGCGACGCACGGGGTGCGCGTACAGCCGCCGCCGGAGCCTCCGTCGCCATCTCCATTTTCGCTGGCGTCCTGGCCGAGATCTGATTGGCAACAGTAGAGAAAAAGGCGCGCACGCACGAAATTCAAACCGAAGTCAGCCGATACGAACCCGTTAGGAACCGATCAAAATTTCTCAAAAGACAAGAAACCCGATGGGTTTGTGGGTGATTGGGTGATTACTCTACGGATGTATCCATCTGGTGTTGTGGGTGTTTGGGTGATTGGCCTTCTCTCGCCAGCTGCGAGGTTACGGTGGTCCGTGTTCCATGTGTACCGGTTACTGTTTTCGTATCCGGATGGCGTGTCTTGTCAACTGTATACTGTGTACCCTTCCCCACTCACAGAAAGGGAGATGGGCAAAGTGAGCTCCTCGTACCGGGCAGCTCCTTCCGCCGGACAGGCGGCAACAGCTTCCAGCATCGAGTCCCTCAACCGCCAGACCGACCCGAGCGTAAACCCACGCGTCGGCGAGCGCCACTTTCGCATTCGCCCCCGTGGATGCGTACGCCGTCCTCCTCCTCTGCACAGTGGCAGCTCCTGGTCGTCGCCACCGCCGCCGCCGCCTGCACGCTCACCACCGCCGTACTCTTCCTCGCGCTGCGCAGCCACCAGCCCAGCAAGCACAAGACCCAGGCCTCACCACACGCGCCATCTTCCGCTGCGACTGCCCCCGCTACGACCGGTGCGACTGCTGCTAGTGTCGAGACCACGCCTGAAGACCCGTCGCTTCTGGAAGAAAAGCCCATTGAGCCCATCAAGATGACCAAAGGTACGTGCTGTCTGCATGCGCATTCGCATGGAAGGACGCACCGCTAACCTGTACGCTCCTGTGTGTGTCTGTGTGAATGGCAGTGGTATATCTGAACAACGCGGACGCGTGCTTCGACTACGTCGTCGGAAAGGACGACGCGGACGAATTCGAGGACGTCAAGGTCGTCGCGAAGGAGATCTGCGCTGGCTGGGAAGCCGCGCAGGACGCCGACATCTCGGTCAAGATCGTGAGCGGTGGCATCACCAATCGTCTCTTCCGCCTCTCGTGGAGAGACCAGTCCGTGCTGGTGCGCATCTACGGCGATAACACTGAAGCCTTCATTGACCGCAAGGTCGAAAACAGTGCGTTTAGTCGTCGCCGCTTGCCCAACCGCCCAGCAGGACTGTGTCGCTAACCATCACCGGTGTGTATCTGTAGTGCTGTTCGCGTTGTTGGCCAAGCAGGGCTTCGCACCAGCGTACTACGGCCGCTTCACAAACGGTCGTATCGAAGGCTGGATGGAGGCTCGGCCTCTGGAGCCAGAAGAGATGGGTCAGGTACGAACGATTCCCCATCGCTGCTACGTCGTTTGCGCTGAATCACACGTGTGCTGACATCATGGCATGTGCCTCTCCCTCCTCAAAGACGTCTCCTGTCAACTACCTGGCGCTTGTGGGTAAGGAGCTTGGTCTCATGCACAGCATTGAGGTGCCTCTGGACCCGACCAAGCCCGTGCTGTGGGCCAAGATCGACCAGTTCGAGCATCTTGCGTCGGAGATCAAGTTCACGGATGCCGGCAAGCTCGCGCAGCTCGTGGACCTGGATTTGCCTAGCGTGCGTGAGGATCTGCGATGGCTCAAGTCGGTGCTGCCATCGGCTTTGAATGGCAATGGCCGCGAATTGCTCGCCGCCTTGAGTGACGCGGACGAGATCACTAAGCAGGCGTTCACGTTCGCCCATGAGGTCGTGTTCTGCCACAACGACGCGCTCAGCGGCAACATCCTGCACAACGACGCCTGGGACCGCGTCCAGATCATCGACTACGAGTACGGCGGCTACAACTTCCGAGGCTTTGACTTCGCCAACCACTTCTGCGAACACTGCGGCTTCGAGATGGACCTGCGTTTGTACCCAGACCCAGAGCAGCAGTTCGTCTTCTTCCGCGCGTACATGCAGGCCAAGACGCCGGAGCTGCTCGCGCAGCTGGAGCAGAACAAGGAGAGCAAGGCGTTTTTCCACGCGCTGTACCCGATCGTGAACCGATACGCGCTTGCGTCGCACTTGTTCTGGGGCTTTTGGGCGGTCGTCCAGGCCGCGCACTCGAAGATCGACTTTGACTTCCTGGACTACGCCAACAAGCGATTCACCACGTTCCGATACCACCGCGCGTTCTTCTTCCCTCCGCAGTAGAGAGGTGAAGCGAAGCCTCTGTGCGTTGTCAGTGCAGTACAGTACGGAAACTCGACTCCGCGTTAATCAAAAAAAACTCGTATGCCAGCCAAAAGCGTCCTCACGTCACATGCACAAATCGCTTTTAAAGTTCTCTCACACTCTTCCATCTTCGTCTCAAGGCGTTGCCTTTCTCATCCATCGCATCTCTAGTTTCATCGTTCAGTCCCGACCGTACGCCAGACAGCCTAGCGTTTCCGCTTCACGTCGCCCGCAGTCTCGAGGCTGATGTCGAACGGCGGCAGGTTGTCGAGCGAGATCGAGTCGCTAGTCTTCTTGAAGTACCGCCGCGTGACCACGGGCGTGTGGTCAGGCAGCTGCAGCGTGAGCTCCACGCACATGCGGCCCTTGTCGTCCACCGTGCGGTTGTCAATGAGCACACCGCGGTAGCCAGAGAGCTGCGTGATCGTGTGCAGGTGCGTGGCGTCACCCACGATCTTGATCACGTTGCCCTTGACGTTGACCTCCTGGCCAAACTTGAGGTGCTTGGTCTCCGTGAAGATGCGCGTGCGGCGCGTGATGATAAAGTCGCCCGGCGACTGGTTGATGATCACCATCAAGTCCAGCTTGTCAGCAGCCTGACGTGCGATCAGCGGCAGTCCCTGTAGCGATCCAACAGCCAGTCAGTCAGGGCAATCTCCCTTCAGATTCAATACATCGACTAGCATGCAGCCCCCACGCACCATGGCCTCCAGGTAGTCGTTGGTCGAGTCCGAGTCGTCGCGGTCCAAGTACCATCGTCCCGAGAGGTTCAGAGCCCCAGCTCCGGCCGTGTTCGGCACCGCGGGGTTCGCTGCCGCCACGACGCTCGTCGCAGCAGCGACCGCGACAGGCACAGGCATGGAGACCACGGGCGCAGCCGGCGCAGCGGCCACGAGCGTCGGAGCAGGCGCCGCCGCGACAGGAGCCGCCGCGACCGCCGGCTTGAACGCCGCGCGCATCTGGTTGAGCTGCAACTGGGCAGCAGCCGCGGCAGCAGCGGCAGCGTTGGGCATCACACCCGGGATCGCAGTGGGCGCCGACAGCGTGGGCGCGGGCGTCGTGCGCGGCGGGATGGAGATGGCGTTGCCCACGACGCTCGTGGCGTTGGCGGCGTGGAGGTTGGACGTGTTCATTGGAAGGGAGTACAGCGTGGACCTCGTGGGGAGACAGGCTGTGATGGCCACGCAGGCAGATGCAAGTCAGTCGCCAAGCACAGAGAGAGAGAGAGCGTCATGATGGAGAAGGCACGCACCGCGCCGCTCGTGTCCGTCGCCGTGATCAGGTCAAATGCGCTTCTCGTCAGCAGCTCAGCTGCGTTCGCGCAACCTTCGAGCGACATTCTCTACCACCTGGCCGATTCCAACCCATCTGGGTTGCCTCAAAAACTAGAATTTCATGAATAGTTCATAAATGTTATGAATGGAAATTCAAACAGCACCGCGCTGGTGTCCCGCATGCCGACGTGCAGGACCCTGTTGCTGCGGCTAGAGCCTCCTGGTGGCTAGAGGCACGCTATCTACTCGACTACACTGTGCAATTTGGCCGCATCGCTATGTCGTGGTTGGTGTGGCCGTCGTGGTCTCTGGACTTGAGACGGTCTCGGTTGGTGGAGGTGTGGCCCTGGCCGAGAGGAACACGCTCGTGTGGGTCGCGTCGAAGATCTTCTGCGCACCGCGAAAGTACGGGAACTGCAGCCACATGAGCAGCAGCAGCTTGGCGTGGTAGAAGAGCGGCAGCCACGCGATGGACTCGCCGATCGCCGTCACCACGTAGTCGACGATCACGGCCACTGTGAAGTACTGGAGCCACCACTCGTACGAGCGCGTACGCTTGTCAGCCAGCGCGCCCATCGTGACGTACGACGGGAAGCCGAAGCCTACAAGCAGCGAGCCTCGTGCTGTGACGAAGCCTGGTGTGAAGAGGAACATGAGGCCGCCGAGAGCTGGGCCCTGGGACCACAAATCCTTGAGAAGGTGGAGGTGCTGCTGACGCATGACGCCGACGACTTCAAGAGCTCGCATGACGAGGCCTGCTGGGTTAGCTGCGTTGTTCTGAGCCCGAGCATCTTCACCAGCATCGCTGTCGTTTGCGTCCTTGATGCGGTTGGCGTACGGATTCACAAGCGGACTGAGAAGCGTGTAGAGTGCGATGTCGCCACGCGCCACTGGCGAGTGCATCCACGCCAAGAGAATGTTGAGCCAATACGTTGGCACTGACAGGTACGCCGCAAGGAAGCTCGGGACGAACAGCGAGACCACGCTAGTCACAGATACTGTGATGGACCACAGAACCCAATACTTGAGACACGCTTCGTGCGCGCGCCACTCGTTGTAGGAAGCACCCGAGGCACTCAGGCGACGCTGAAGAGTCGTCGGTGGCGGCACGATACCGGCGGCCAAGGCTTCTTCTTCACGACGCTGCAGGATACGGCGGCGGTGAATGGCTCGGAACGACCGTGCGAGCGGTATGACCACCGACAGCACCACCGTCAGTGACGGGTTGTCCCACAGCTCCATCACCAACGGAGGCGACCAGAACACGATAAAGTACACGCCCACGAGGAACACGAGGTGCGGCAGCGCCAGTGCTGCGAGCCGAGACTTCTCGTTCAGTGACAGCACGAACTCGCGGTACCGGTGGCGCATCTCGCGACGGAAGGCCAGGTACTGGCGGCGCACGCGACCCACGTAGCCCTGTCGGTAGCAGATGACTGCTAAGATGAACGCGACGGCAAGACCTGCTTGGTAGACGGGGTCCAGCTCGTAGACGTACTCGGCCACGAGCTCCAGAGCAACGAGGAAATGCGGGAGCAGCGCTTCCAGGAGCGCAGAGAGCAGACGCGCTGCAGGAACAGCCAAGAGCCATGCCACAATGGACCAAAGCTTCAGGAACTCGTAGGTTCCCACCAGCGCGGCCTCGAACGCGTCCCAGATCTCGCCCCACTGCGTGTCGTAGGCGAATGCTGGGATGTACGCAGTCGCATTGAAGCCCAGCTCGCCCAGGTAGTGGAAGAACTGCTCACGGTGTGAAGCGTGCGAGTGGTTGTACGCAGTCTGCACCTGCTGAGCGAGCAGCTCACTGGCGTCCTCTGTCTCGAGATCTTCCTGTGCCGGCTTGTCCAATCCAGCTGAGACCTCTTGGAGCTCCTGCTGTGGAGCGATCTCTCCGTCCACAGACACCACAACTTCGCGTTGCTGCAATGAGTCACCCGAGTCTTGGCTGCGAGCGAATGCCGCTGCTGCTGCAACCAGCGCAGCAGCCAGCAGAAGCCGCGCCACGCGGGACTTGCGTCGGCGCATTTTCCGATCTCGTCGCTCGTGTCACTAAAGCCGCTTCGGTCAAAACCGACTCGTGACGTGGCGTATGTATACAACATCGCACTTAGGCGAAGGTATACACCCGGCACTAAAGTGAGGTTTACTGCGCCGGTGTACTTTCTCATTGGGAGTGCGTTGATTGGCTTATTGATGAACAGCTACGCGCCAATCACACGGCAGCATTTGAGAACCTTCGCGCTTCAACGCATGTGAAAATGCGCATGGTCCTCATCGCCATTAACGAAGAAACCGAAGACCGGAAGAACGCCAAGACAAGAAGACCATTCGCCATGAGCTGGATGGAGTCGCGGCGCATTCGACGCGTGCGCAAGCCTACGCGATGGGAACTGTGGGTGGCGCAGTGGCACGAGTGGTTGCATGACGCGCTGGAGAAGGCGGTGTGCTGCGGCGTGGACCCTGCGACGCTCGCGGACGTGGCCGACGCTGCACGGTTCCCGCTGGGCGGCAAGCAAGCCAGTGCTGCGTTTTCGATCCGTTCCATGAATGCCTACAGAGATGACAGTGAGTTTGGCGACTACGAGGACGACTCGCTGGGCGAGACGGATTCAGAAAGCGGGGACTTTGGTTGTGACGACGAACGGATACGCTACATGGACGATCGTGACTCAACGATCGATTGCGACGCGACCTCAGACCGACGGGAGAGCGTGAGCTCCGAGTACATTCCGTTTGACGACGAGTACGAGACTCGAGACGAACAGCTACAGGACGTGCGGTGCTGCAGAAGGCAATCAGACGATCGGATACCCAGAGAAGATGCGTCGCTGGAAGACAGAGTGTACCACCGCGCGCTGTTCAACTGTGTGCTAGTAGAGCTGTTGTCAACACACCATCCTGCAGTGCTGTGGACGTGGAACTGAACAAATAAATCGACCACGAATGAGTCGAACTGAAATGCGTGAATGAATCAAGTAGGAGACGCCAGCCACGACCCACGTCTTGCTTCCCATTTCTTACACAACTATTATAACTGTTCCTCCTTCTTCACGAGCTACCCGAGTCCGCACACAGGCTTGTTGTTGAAGCTTTTTATCCCGATGAGTCGCTCGTCGTAGATTTAACGGGTAAGGTATTGATTATCCACAAATGTCACTAGATACCTGTACTGCGAATGTGTCCTACAGGGTCAAGATGCTACTCCATGCACCGACAACTTTACAACATGGTGTGCCTCGTCGTTACAGCATCACTGCGTCCTCTTCTTCTGGCTCAGCTTCCCCATTTGCTCCAGATCTGCCACTTTGGTCGGCATCCACCATCGAAGGCAAAGTGATCGCGTCGTAGCGCTCATCCGTCATGACGTTCAGCACCGTTTGCAGTGGCGTCACTTCCGTATCAGCTAGCACACTCTTGAGAATGGCGGTGGAGAAACCGGAGACCAATGACACCTTGGCTTGACCGCTGTACACGGGCACGTCACGCGTACTGCCGTTTAGATTCCAGAACACCAAGTGCGGTAGATCGTACCCGGCTGTCTCGAAGTCGCGCTTGAGCACCTGGTAGTTGGTCTCGAAGTTAGAATCCGCAGAGTTGAACTGCATGTCAGAGACCACAATGAGTCGCTCCGGCATCTGATCGGGCGTGAGCTTGGCATCGTTGGCCACTCGCAAGATCTCTCGAAAGGCTGCTGTGAAGTTTGTGCTTCCACCCCACGGAGCCGCCCGAAGGTGTCGCACACGCTCGCACAGCGTCTCCCCCACAACGTGGTGGAAGCGAGAAGTGGTCTCGAACGTCAGCACCAGGTCCTTATACTCGTCCAGTGCCAGCGCAGAGACAAGTAGCCCAACGGCGATGGAGATCTCCATGGGGCGGCCCTCCATTGAACCGGACACGTCCGACAACACGACTGTCTTCGTCATGTTGCCCATCGTAGCCGCCTGTTCCAGAATGACCTTCCACTGCGCCTCTAGCAGCTCATCGACTTCAGCGGTACGGCCACGTTTCATGTACTCGCCCACGACCTGGTGTGGAAACAGCGCCGTGGCGTTCACCTTGGTCCCACCAGTGGCCAGCTTGTTCTTCCACTCGGAGAACTTGTCCCCAAGATTTCGCTCGAACGCGTGCCTGGGTCTGCCGTGGATATGCATCGCCACACTAGGCACAGCATCAAGATCGATGTTCTCCCAGTCCTTGGTGCACATGGATCGCTCGAGGATACGCAGCTTCTCGCGCAACGGCGACAGGTACACTTTACGTAGCTCCGCAGGCTTGATCCCCATGTGACGACTGAGCTTTTTGTTCATCTGCAGCTTCTTGTCGAGAGCCTTGTTCTCTGACGGCACCCACTTGGCACACAGTGAGACGCTCGCAGCATCAGTCTCCTCACTTGATGACTGCTGGAGTGCCAGCAGATCCGCCTGCAGCTGCTTGCTCAGCAGCTCGAGCGCGTCCTTCTCCACAGGCGACCCCATCAGCGCCATGACGTCGTCGAAGCGACCGAAGTCGTCCACGTAGAACTTGAGGTTGTGCACGAGCTCGCGAGGGTACCGCTGTGCCAAGTGCTCCATGGCGAAGCGTCCGAGCTGTCGCTCGCCCTTGCCACCGCGGCAGTCGCGGATGTACGCGACGAGCTTGAGCGTGTGGAGCGCGTCC